>VWZF01000159.1:49312-68620 GCA_013396755.1 Sclerurus mexicanus | reverse complement strand
GGTGGGAACGAGATGAGCTTTGAGGTCCCTCCCAACCCAAACCATTCCATGATTCTGTGATATCCCCTTGGTACCTCCATCCAGGTTCTGGCAGTCTGTAGCAATTGGCTGCAAAATACAGATTAAGCCATTTTAAAGAGTAGGTAAAATCACCTTTTTTCCTGGTGTTTTCTGGTAAAAAATGCAGTCTGGCACCCCCCTTTTAGAGTGACACTTTTCCCATTTTTACCTGGCTTGGCAGCTGGATCCTGTGAGTGAGATGGCAAATTCTGCTCCTCTCAGAGCTGTACTCTGTAATGGATATAATTTGTATTCATTTACATACCATACTCCATTTAATAGATTTCCTAATTACATACTGAGACACCAAAGCAGTTAATTTGAAGTTCCATGAGTTTCCATGCACTTCCAACCTTTGGCACGAATATCATTGAGTTTTATTAACATAAATAATGGTCAAAAAAAAATAAAATAAAAAAGGCTGCCATCATTTCACTCCTGGATTTTGGAGATGAGTCGAGATCACGATACTGCAACGAAAGGCAATAAATCAGGACTGGAGAGATGGATTTGCCTCCGTTGGCAGCCTTTGCATTTACTTGGGAGGAGGAATTGATGGCAGAGAAAGCTGAGTTTGGAGCCTGATGGTTTTATTGCACGGAGAGGAGAGTTAATAAATCTCCATGCTGCTCTGATTAATGATTCTGGAGAGAGCCTCTCCGGATTCTTGGAAGCTTTCCTGAGAAGGAGCAATGAGCTGGTCAAGGAAGCAAATAACACTCACAAATGAAAAGCTGCTGGATAAATTCATCTCTGAGCGGGCACCGGGCCAGGTGTGTGTGTGTGTGTGTGTGTGTGTGTGTGTGTGTGTGTGTGTGTGTGTCCCTTTGCCATCAGAGGGGTCAGTTTGCACCTCTGGGTACAGAAAGAGGGAATCACACAATTGTTTAGGTTGGAAAAGCCCTCTGAGATCATCCAGTCCAACCATCTCCCAGCACTGCCAAGGCCACCCCTGACCCGTGTCCCCAAATGCCACATCCACAGGGATGTTAAATCCCACTATGGATAGGGACTNAGGTCCCCCCTGAGCCTCCTTTTCTCCAGGCTCAGCCCCCCCAGCTCCCTCAGCCCCTCCTACAGGACTGTGGGACAGGCACAGGTTTGCATCCAGCTGCTCTTCCAGGACACTCTCTGCAGAAGACTTGGCCAAGAGCTGCAAAGAACTAAACAACCCCTAGAAGACCTCGTGCAAAACAAGATCATCTCTTTGCTCGGTGTTTGGAGCCCTGCTGGGATCCAGTGGGAATCCTGCGTTACTCCACCTGGACAGAGCAGGGCTTGGCCGGCTCTGCCTCTGTGACCAACACAAATAACTACAATTGGCCAAAGCATAAACCGCCTGCCAGGACAGTGCAATGTCTCCATAGAAACCCCTGACAAGAGAACCTGGGGCTGATTTAACGACGGCTGCAGCCTGGTGAGGCTGCAAACTTCCTCGTTTCAGCTCTTTATTCCTGTTATTTTTATTTAAGGAAAGTGGGATGGAATGGCTGGATGCAAGGCAGGGGATGGCCAGAGCACCTCTGGTGTTGTGACAGCCAGGGATGACAGATACAGGCTCAGCTCACATGGATTTCTCCTTCACTGCTCCAGTTCCCAACTAAAAATAAGCAGGAGGAGCTGGGTCTGCTTCGTGGAATTGTGGGGTAACAGATCCATGGAAATACAAACTGATGCTCCTGAGGGGGGGCATTCCTAACGCTTGATCACCTCTTCAAGGGCTGGCCTGGGGAAAAAATCACCAAATCAATGTTTCTCCGTGAGAAACAAACAATTCTTTCCCCTTCGGCAGGAAAAATACATGGAGATAAGGATTCAGTCAGAGCTGTGGACCCAAAGTGTTTGGGAAACACAAAAGTGACTCCCCAGATTTGTGGATCTGTATATGGAGAAACAAATTTTATTTCTGGTTTTTTTGTTTGTTTTCAGTGCTTTCTGCTTTCGGATCTCTCAGCACTGCTCACACTCATCCCTGGCTGCTGGGACTCCTGGAATCTGGGTTAGGCTGTACCTGTGCCCCAGACACAGGTGATATTTCAGCTGGGAAACCCTCTGGAAGTCCCAGGTCTTGTCTCTCCCACTCTCTCGGCTCCATCCCAGCTCCTTATCGAGGTGAATCCTGCCCTATCCCTCTGCTCCTCTTTATCCCTGAGCCAGGAAGGACATGGAGCCACGGGGAGCTCTGAGCTCTTGGGGGGGATCAGGATCCTACAATGAAAAAATTATCCAGTGAACCCTGTTGTATATTTTGGCCCTTTGAATTCCCACCCGGAATCAGCAGCTTTGATTGGAGCTCCAAATCCAACGTTTAATTGCTGGGAGCATCCCTCTCCCAGGAGGACAGGACCACACTCCCTCGGCAGCCTTTTGATCTCTGCTAATTAAATGAGGTTTAACTCGTGCCTTGATCATTTCCCAGTGGGAAAAGGCCTGGTTATCCATCATCACTCCATGCCCTGGTCAGCCGTGGGGAGGAAACACATGTGGATGCTCCAGAGCCACGAGCTCGCACAGCCCAGATGGCTCAGAGTGGGATCTGGAGAGGACCCACGTTAGTGAATGAATCGTGGAATGGTCTGGCTTGGACGGGACCTTAAAGATCATCTCATTCCACTCCCCTGCCATGGGCAGGGACACCTTCCACCAGCCCAAGTTGCTCCAAGCCCCGTCCAACCTGGCCTTGGACACTTCCAGGGATCCAGGGGCAGCCCCAGCTTCTCTGGGCCAAACCCGGGAAGGTTTATTTGCTGACCTGATGCAGAGCAACGTTGTGACATTTAATTCATTGATGCCTGAGAAGTGTTTTGGAAGGGACTAGGAGGTGAAAATTCCCTGCCCACAGGGGACGGGGGATTTGGCAGAGGGCTTGGAAGCGGATGATCCTCAAGGTGCATTCCAAGCCACACCATTCCAGGATTTTGTGATCCCGCCCTACCTCCAGCTTCACACACACAGGCATTTGATGCCACGTACAGTTCTGTTTCTTTAATGACGGACTGGTCTGAATTCTGTTTTCCTCTTTGCCCAAAGAAATAAATAAAGCTGATTTCCCGGGAAATGTACCCATTTCCTGCATTTTCTGACTTGTCTCGGGCATATCCAGCTCTCTTCAGGCTCAGAATATGATCAGGAGTATTTGCTCTTAGCTCTGAAACAACCACTTTGGGCACAGAACACAGAACAGTTTCTATTTTCACTTCCACATGGCACTTTCTTCTTGTTTCCCCCTCTTTTTTAGTATTCCAATTCCGACGCTGATAGTAAAAGCTCTAAACAGCCCCAAGGCCCTGGGAGCTCGAAGATTTCCAAGGAAGAAACACACCCGTGTTTTCCCAGGAGATGGAATGAGGTCACGTTTCCCCGGCACTGCCGTGACTTTCCGTGATGAAAGGCTTGGAAGGAGCCACATCTGAGATGGCGACTTGGCCCTTTCTCCTCGTTCCCTTGGGTGATTCCAACCTCTCCCTGCTCCAGCCTCCTCTGCAGCTCACGGAATGAGGGCATGAATAATCTCGGAGGCTTCTCTGATGTGTTCCATAAATGCCACGCTGGCTGGCAAATGTCAGGCTCTGGCCTGGAATGTTGGTTTCCTGCGGGCAGGTTTCACCTCCCCCCTGGCAGGTCTGAGCTCATGAAAGTCAGGCATTCCATTCCCATTCCCATTCCCACTGAATCACCGAGGAGGCCCTGGAGCCAAGCGTTTGACTCTCACCAAGGAGCTGACTCATGGAATTGGCTGGTGTTGAGTTGCTCTTCCAGGGAAGACTGAAAGATGAGGCTTTAACATCCCAGGAATGTTCAAATTTCCACCGTGCTCTTTGCCAAAACATCTCTATTGGCTTTACATTCCTATGGAATCATTGCATTTTCATTATTAGGGAATCCTTGTAATTATACTGCCAATATCATAGAATCATTATATTGTCAATATTATAGAATAATTATACTTTCAGTATAATAGAATCATATTTTCAATATTATAGAACAATTATACTTTCAATACGATAGAATAATTTTACTTTCGATATTATAGACTGATTACATTTCCAATATAAGAGAATAACTATGTTTCCAATACAACAGAATCACTATATTTCCAAGGTTATAGAATAATTGTGTTTTCAATATTCTACAATCACTATATTCCCAATATTATGGAATAATTGTATTTTCAATAACACAGAACAGTGGAATGCTTTGGGTTGGAAGGCACCTTAAAGCCCAGCCCGTGGGCAGGGACACCCTCCCCTATCCCGGGTCAACACAGGGAAATAACCAGATTTTCCAAAGCTCTTCACCAAAGCGTGTCCAGGTGCATTTTCCTGGGATAAGTATCTCCACATCCTATAACACTCCAAATTACTCTCCAATCTGGCAAAACAACATTTTTCTTCTCCTCCCCTCATTCCTGAAAAACCACAGAGCTGTTTTATCTGCAACTTTATCTCGGCTGGAGAGAGACGTTTGTCCCAGAGAATTCTTCCCCAACCAATCCCAGTTTGGCTGAAGTTCTGAGCAAGTGAAAGGAGGTGTTGGACAAGGGAAAATCCCGGATGCCTCAGTGAAAGGAGCAGCTGGAGCAGGAGGAGCCAGCAGCAGACTGGCTGGGCTATGCACTCTGCATCCAGGAAACAAACGGAATTTGAAATATTGGAAGTGAGATTGTGCCTTTCCAGAGCCTAAAGGGGCTCTGGGAGAGCTGGAGAGGGACTGGGGACAAGGCCTGGAGGGACAGGACACAGGGAATGGCTTCCCAGTGCCAGAGGGCAGGGCTGGCTGGGATATTGGGAAGGAATTGCTGGCTGGGAGGGTGGGCAGGGGCTGGCACAGGTTGGGCAGAGAAGCTGTGGCTGCCCCTGGATCCCTGGGAGTGTCCAAGGCCAGGTTGGACGGGGCTTGGAGCCACCTGGGCTGGTGGAAGGTGTCCCTGCCCATGGCACGGGTGGCACTGGATGGGCTTGAAGGGCCCTTCCAACCCAAACCATTCCATGATCCTCTGAAGTGCACCTACCACTTGGCTCACTGTGCAGAGTTTTGCCTCTCACTTCCCTGATCCTTGTCCTGCTCCAAGGTCAAAAACACGGACGTTGTGGCTTTTATGGCTGAACTCCATTTCAACAGAAAAAGAGCCCCAAAATCAGGTGATATCACTTCCCAAGGCAACGGGATTCCAGGATCTTCCAGAGACCTGTGCTTAGCCAGGGCTTCGTTTTGCCAGAGAAAATCCTGAACTTCGGTCCCTCAGATTTTCAAAGGAGCTTCTAAAATCTTGGTAGAGTGGACAACAAACAGCCAAGCCCAGGGCATTTCACTTCCCAGATGGAAGGAGAGCGAAATCCTGCTGAGAAAATTACTGAAAACATCCACAGCTGAATTTTTTCTTCCACATCCACATCCTGAGGGATCCTGTAGACACAAATGACAACTAGAAAAGCCACCTGTGGGGACACAGTTCCCTCTCTGCCCGAGGATGGTGATGGGTGTCAGTTGTGTGGATGTGAGCTCAACCAGCCCGGGTGACTCAGTTGGCAAACTGGAAGTGTTATTCACTGTGAGAGATCCCGAAGTTGGTGTTGGCACCTCGTGGGCACGTCAAAGGGAAAGGGAAAGCAAACAGGGAAAAGGGTAATGGGATGGAAGAGGAGATGAGAAGGAGGTGGAGGTGGAAAGGGCAACTTCTCAGAGAGAGAATAGTCTGGAAGGTGAGAGCAGTGTCAGTCCAGGCAGGTCTTGGCTGGGACAGGGGGGTGATGAACCAAGTGTGTGAACAAGGTGGACAGTGGGGTCTGATGTCCCACAGAGCTGGGGCTCTTGGTGGGGTCCTCTGGTGCCCTGTAAGGCTCTAATTAACAAACTCCACAAGAATCCTTCCATGCTTGGGACATTCACATTTGGGTCACAAAATCCCAGAACATCCTGAGCTGGAAGGGACCCACAAGGACCATCCAGTCCAACCTTCAGCCCTGCACAGACACCCCAGCAATGCCACCCTGTGCCCCAGAGCATCATCCAAACCCTCCTGGAGCTCTGGCAGCCTCGGGGCCGTGCCCACTGCCCTGGGGAGCCTGGGCAGTGCCCACCACCCTCTGGGGGAAGAGCCTTTTGCTGAGATCCCACCTGCCCCTGCCCTGGCACAGCTCCAGCCATGCCCTGGGTGCTGTCCCTGTCACACAGAGCAGAGATGGAGCTGCCCCTTGGGAGGAACCTGCAGACCCTGATGAGTCTCCCCTCAACCTCCTCTCCTCCAGCCTGGACAATCCACGTGCTGTTCCTCATATGGCTTCCCCTCTGGACTCTTCCTCATCTTCGTGGCCCCCTGGTTGGACCCGCCTGATGTCTCCAGCCAGTTCTTCCTCTATCCCTTTAAATGAGGAAGGAGAACAGACCGAGGGCTTGGATGCAGAGCCACCTAAGCCTGGTTTCCAAGGGAGCCACAGAGGCTCACAGAGGCCTGAGACAGCCCAAGGAATTAGGATGGATCTCTTCCACCTCTCAGGTGTTGAGTCATAACCCCCCCACTCGGAATGACCTCCCAGACAAAAGTCCACATCACACCCTCTCGGTAGCAGGCTCTGACAAGACACATGTGTGTGAAATACCAGCCTGACAGCGCTGGAACGGGCAGGAAAGGCAATAAAATGCACTTTTAAAATCAAATCCCCATTTCAGATTTGTTTCTGCATTGAAAGGAGCGGGGGAGAATGAGAAGGTTGAGGCAGCACAGCCAAAGTGATTCACCGGCAGGGCGAGGGTCGACAGGAGGGACAAAGATTGAACCTCTGCTGGGCTTTCGGGGATGAAAACGAGGGGCTGGCATTAGTGGATGTGTGACCCCTCCTAAGGCTGCGCTGCGGGGTTTGCATTTTGGTCTTTGCACCTAAAAATAACCTATAAAACCCGAGAAAGAACACGCTCTTGGTTCAGCCAAGAGAATCAGCAGAGGGCAATTACAGTGTGGTGAATTTTTAAAGGGAAGCAGATGACTCGGTGCTGATGTAAAGAGGCTGCGTGTCTGTGGTGCCACATCCACCTCTCTGGGCTGCTCAGAGGGTGTCAAGGAGGGCCCAGCAAATCCCAGCACCCGTTTCTGGGGATGTGATTGCTCCCTAGGACCCGCCGCCTCTTCTCTCTTGCTTCTACGGGAGCTTGGAGAAATCTAAATGGGACAGCCAGGTGTGGCCAAGTGAAGTGGGATCATTTCGTGTGCCTCTTCTGTCTCAGCTTAGGCCAAGTGACTTGGAGCTGTGTTTCTGTACCCTGAAGCTCAAGGGGAACCATTTCTTTGTCAGGTTATTGCCAGGACCCAAAAAAATATCAGTGACAATTAAAAATACTGATAATGAAGGACTGATCCGAATAACACCACATGTAGTGATTTTTCAGGCATCACAAGGAATTCAAGGACTGAAAGGGAGGATTCACCTGACTTGGCTTCAAACGCCTGGCAGCTACAGAGCACTGATTGCCCAAGCTCCAACCTCAGGACTGGTTTCATTCTCCTTGTGCACTCCAGGGGATGGCAGCGGGGAGGAAGGTGATGTGTGACTCAGGGATGTGTGTGAAGAGACCCCACTCTTTTTTGGGGTTGATTACAGATTTATTACCCAGCACTTCTTCCCAGCCACCAGTTCTGCCTTCAGACACAAAGCAGGTGCTCACCAAGAGCAGCAGAACCATGGAATGTTTTGGGTTGGAAAGGCTGGAATGGACCTTAAAGGTCATCCAGTACCACCCTCTGCCATGGGCACCTTCCACCAGCCCAGGGTGCTCCAACCTGGCCTTGGACACTCCCAGGGATCCAGGGGCAGCCACAGCTTCTCTGCCCAACCTGTGCCAGGGCCTGCCCACCCTCCCAGCCAGCAATTCCTTCCCAATATCCCAGTCAGCCCTGCCCTCTGGCACTGGGAAGCCATTCCCTGTGTCCTGTCCCTCCAGCCCTTGTCCCCAGTCCCTCTCCAGCTCTCCTGGAGCCCCTTCAAGCCCCAAAAGGGGCTCTCAGGTGTCCCTGGAGCCTTCTCTTCTCCAGGTGACCCCCCAGCTCTCCCAGCCTGGCTCCAGAGCAGAGGGGCTCCAGCCCTGCAGCATCATCAGCTGAGCTTTGAGCAAGATGAGGGCAATTCCAAACATCCCGAGGTGACCCCAGCTCTGCCCACCCCACGCTGGCCCAAGACAGCCGAGTGTCTCCTCAGGGGTGCTGGGTGTGAAGTCTGAACAGAGCAACCCTGGCAAGGGTGATCCAAACCCTCCATCCCGCTCCTCCGACCCTGCTCCACCCCTGTGCCAACCCATTCCACGGAGAGGAACTCGGAACTCCCGTTCGGAGCAAACCCAGTTTTGCCTGGAGCCAGTTCTGCCAGCTTCCCTGCCTGTGGAATGAGGGAGTGATGACAGCGATGTGCGCTCTGAATTCCCATCCGCCTCCCATGGCTCTTTTGGGCTTTAATTAATACTCACAAGCTACTTAAGAAGCCACATACAGGAGCTGTTATGTAAGCAGGAGTGATTATTATTAAAAAAACCCCACATTCCGAGCGCGCTATTAGTCTGACAGATGGAATTATCAGCGGAATTGCATTTTTATCAATCATCCTGCATTTCGTTTCCTCTCCCCTCTCTTTCGTCACCCCTCAGCTCCAGGCTGGCAGCCCTAACACCGTCTACACGGAGAACGTTTCAGCACCGGATGGCTCTCGATGGCACGGATGAGTAAATCCTGCTCTTTCCAGGCAGTGCTGGAAAACTCACCGGAATCCGTCCGTGGGTTGAAATGGGCACAAATCCTTTAGAACTGGTGATGGTCGAGGCCCCGAGTAGCATTTCCCTCCCCAGGCTGGCTCTCAGCACGGGCAGAGCGAGCGGCTGCCACCCTCACCGGGGGCTGGGAGAAGGAAACCTGCCAGTGGGAAACATTTACTGTCCCCCTGCAGGAATTGTTCTCCATCAGAACAGCCAAGCTGCTGGGATGGGGAAGGGTGGTTTTCCCTCTTACCTTCCCCAGACTTTGGGAAGTTAATGGCACCGTCACATAAATGTTCTTCCCTGAGAGATACTGACCTGCAGCTTCCTGAGGAGGGGCAGGCTCTGATCTCTGCCCCGTGGGGACCAGGGACAGCACCCAGGGCATGGCTGGAGCTGTGCCAGGGCAGGGGCAGGTGGGATCTCAGCAAAAGGCTCTTCCCCCAGAGGGTGGTGGGCACTGCCCAGGCTCCCCAGGGCAGTGGGCACGGCCCCGAGGCTGCCAGAGCTCCAGGAGGGTTTGGATGATGCTCTGGGGCACAGGGTGGGATTGGTGGGGTGTCTGTGCAGGACCAGGGGTTGGGCTGGATGGTCCTTGGGGGTCCCTGCCAGCTCAGCACATTCTGTGACTTCAAGGCAGGTTCAGGTACGACAGGAGACAGCACAGGGGACGCTCCAAGTGCTTGTGCCTGCTCTGTCCTCCAGGAGAACCTGATGTCTCCAATGCACTGGTGGCCCGTCACAAAGAGGAGCTCAGGGCAGAATTTATGAGGACAACTGCAAGGATGAAAAGACAGAATGCAAATTCTACAAAGAAATTCCTCCCTGGGAGGGTGGGCAGGCCCTGGCACAGGTTGGGCAGAGAAGCTGTGGCTGCCCCTGGATCCCTGGCAGTGTCCAAGGCCAGGTTGGAGCACCCTGGGCTGGTGGAAGGTGTCCCTGCCCATGGCAGGGGGTGGAATGAGATGATGTTTAAGGTCCCTTCCAACCCAAACCATTCCATGATGCTCTAATTAGGAAGAGCTCAAACTGCTCTCACAGTGGGAGCTTTTTCCTCACAAAAAGCTGCTTCCAGCAGGACAATGACAAAGCAAAACTTCATGGGAGTTTTCCAATAGCCAAAATCCCCAAGGAGATGACCTTCTGCACCACAGGGCAGTTTTGGAAGACAATTCTTGTCTCAGTCTTTGGTGGACAACTCTGTACATGAAAAATCTCCTTCCTCCCCCTGGGCAGTTCCTGGCCGTTTGTTTCCACCTGGGGCAATCCCAAGACATAAATATACCTTTGTATTTTTAGATTTCTGGGCAGTGAATCTCTATCCAGAACTGGAAAAGCCTCTGGGGTATAAACCACAGAATCAAGGAATGGTTTGGGTTGAAAGGGACCTTAAACATCATCTCATTCCACCCCCTGCCATGGGCAGGGACACCTTCCACCAGCCCAGGGTGCTCCAGCCTGTCCTTGGACACTCCGAGGGATCCAGGGGCACCCACAGCTTCTCTGCCCAACCTGTGCCAGGGCCTGCCCACCCTCCCAGCCAGCAATTCCTTCCCAATATCCCATTTAAACCTTCTCACTTTTGTATGAAGTCATTATCCCTTCAAGACTAAAATCAAGGAGTCCACACAGAAAACACCTACGGATAACAGAATTCTAATTTCCGTGCAAGGAAATCCCATTTCCTTCTCGACTGCACTGGGAGTGACCAGCTGGGATCCTCTAAAATACCCTCTTGGCACTCTTGCTTTGATCCCATTCTCCCCCTGCCAAACTACCCCACCTTCATATATTTGTTATTTGCGACACGTTTTCTTCTAATTGCCGCGTTAATTTATGATGCTGTTGCAGTCTAAAATAGATTACCTGCTCGGCAGCCTGTACTCCTGAAATAATCAACTTCATTAATATGATTAAGAGCAAAATCTTTTACTGCTTCAGCTCCTCGGTATTAAACGGAAGAATGAGCATTTAAATAGTTTCTCATGTAGGTCTCTTAGTTTTACAAAGTGTAAAACCCAGTGAGTTTTAAAGCTTTATATCCCAAAATAGGACTGTACTGTACTTTAATAGTAAAGCAATAAAAAACCTCCCTTTCCATGAAGTAAGAAACACAATGTAAAGTATTATAAGTTCCCAGACACCCAGTGCATGACTCATACTGGAACAATGATTTTTGACTGGTCAGAAGCCATGAAATAATGAGAAAGTGATGGTGCAGTTCACATGGGCCAGTGGTTTATGATTCGTGGGATTTGAGTTACCACGCTAAATTTAAACCCTCCCTTTGCCTCAATGAGAATTGCTCACTCTGGTTCCAGCCTTTTCTCAGCCAAGGCTGGAAATGAGCCGCAGTTGCACGTTATTAGTCTTACTTTGGAGGTTTATCATTATAACTTCAGTGATTTAAGGATGATCAGAGGGTTAAAACTGAGGTGGTCACTCGTTCCCTATGAGGAGAATTTGGGAGGTCAAGTCTTGTACAAATTCAAGGCATCTCTTCTTTCCCCAGGCACCGATTGCTGTGAGTTCCGTAAAAGAAACTCTTACTTACATATAAACTATATAACCCCCCTGTTTTTTTAGTTGAATATTTAACATTCAAGTGCCTTTCAGCCCTGCTCACAGACCATGACCAGGGAATAAAAAAGACAGTCTGTGTCTCTCAAAGGTCTGAGGACACAGCAAGGAAGAACAGATGGAAACAGACAGATGGAGGGAAGCAAGAAAACAATGATCCAATGTCAGCCAGCGTGAAGGGAAGGCAGCTCAGCCCCCAGGAGGCTGCTGGGCAGCTTTTAGCAGGAATCGCAGCAAAAAGCAGGGAATGGCCTGGGAAAGGCTGTGAAGGTGGTGGTTGGCACTCCAGCACCAAGGGATGGGGGCTGGAGCTGATGTAGAATCATGNCCTGCCTGCCCTGCTGCCCACGCTGGGGGACCAGCCCAGGGCACGGGGGGTCTGGGATGGGGCATCTCCAGCCTCTCACCCACCTCATAAAGAAGTGAGAAATATCCTCCAATGTCCACACTGAAGGAATCACTGGAGAAACAGGAAGATTCCAGAGAAGGACAAGATTTCAAGATCAGTGTAAACTCAGGAAATTATTTCCAGGTGAGGGAAGGTGAGGATGAACCATTGCTTCTGAGATTTAGCTTTTTAACTATTTATTCATTTAACTTTCATGAGGGTCTCTGGAATGACCATTTCTTAGGTATTGAAATGGATGGACACTGGAAGAATCCAAGAAAGGCTTGGTGTGTCCATCCTCAGAGATACGCAGAACTTCACGGGACAAAGTCCTGAGCCACCTGATCCAGCTGGATCTGTGAAATCCCTTCCAGCCTTGAACTGTTCCATCTGTGGCAACAATTTTCAGTGTGTTCCATCACCTTAGAGGTGGAGAGAGAGTCAAGGTGGGGCAGGAATGGAGGTATCAAACAGCTTTCAGGGTGGAGGATTTAGGACACGAGAGAACCTAAAGTGTGATTATGAGGAGAAATCAGCAGGATGAGGGTGGGAGGGCAGAGTAGGGAATGGGATAAAAGGAGACAAAGGAGACAGTGTGAGATAATCGAGGCAAGTGAGAGGATGATCAGGAAACTCCTGCATTTGTGACCATGGAGGAGAAGAATGAAAGGCAGGTGGAGGGCAGGGAAGCTCAGGAGGCAGGGAAGGGTCACGACGTATGTTGACCATGAATTCTTGGGAATATTTGGCAAGATGCCCTTCTTGGAAAGAAGCAGAGCAGAGAAGAAAGGGAACCTCAAGGAGTGAACAGTGCATTAGCCAGGTAGCAGAACTTGAGGCTGACTGGATCCATCAAAAGAATGAACATATAATGGGTGAAGTCACCCTTTGCCTTCAGTGGAGCGATTCATCAGACCAAAGATAGACTTCCATTGCACAGATCCCCCCATTTGATCGAGTCACCTTGGGTTCCCTTTGAAGTCAACACAGAACAGAAAATTTGAGGACTTGCTTCATCTCCTCCTAAAATAGACACCTTGAACAGATCAGCTGACTCATGTCCTAAAAGAGTGGGATTTTCCCCCGTGGATTGCAAAGGGAGCTCACACTCCAGATCAGGCTGCGCTGCTGGAATTGTACTTTGGATAAGGGCCTTGCTGCCAGTACAGCCCAAACCCTCTGCCCTCTGAACACGGGGCACAGAGCTGGGGTCAGGGGAGAGCTTAGATGGGCATCCTGGCACGCGGGAGACTGAAGAGTGGGCACAAGACAGAGGGGAGATGGCTGAGCACAGACCTCATAAATGCTGGTCATCTGGACATCATGGCAAAACTGCCCATGGGTTTATGGTCAACGAGGAAAGAGCAGGTTCTTCAGAAATCACCATCAGGGAAAACACGCTCCAAATATCGAGTATTTGGCTCCTGTCAAGAGCGCAAAGAAAGAGTTGTACACGGTTGGAGCTCCTGAAACAGGAGCATGTGAACGTGGCAACGCCTGATCTGCATCTGAATGAGGTGTCTGAGCTCCCTTTAGGGTCAATTAAAGTCTGAGGTTCAACTCTGCCGCCCAAACGGAGGCACCGAGTGCTACTTGAGATGCCAGAGGTATCACATCTCCATTTCCATAAGGGCACAGGTCTGCCATAGGTCTGGTGTTGGATTCACTGGCTCTGGATGGAGGTCTTGGGCACTCTGCTACATCTCAGGTGGCTCTGGATGTCCGTGGGTTGGCAGTAAGAGTTGATCCCAAGGAATTGTAGGAGTGATTCAGCTGGCCCCACATCTCAGGAGTTTAATGCCTCAGGAATCACTGAAAGCTGCTGTTGCAGGAGGATGAGGGACTTCCCCCCACCAGCTCCAGGAAGACGTGGAAGTGCCTTGGACTAAAGTTTTCGGCAACTGGATCCCATCCTGGTTGTAGAGAGTTTAAACACACAATGCACCTGCAGAGAACTCTGTGCGGAGACGTAAACTCAGGTTTAAGTCACCTGTCAGGTTTAAGTCACCTTCCCCCTTGGTCTGGAATTCAGATCCTGAAAACTTCCCGACATTTCAAGCATAAACCAGACGCCTTGGCTTCCACAGGCGCAGCCTCAGAGCCCCGAGGCTGCTGCAGCTTTGGATATCAGCCTCAAGGAGCGGGCGCTCCTGGCACAACGAGGTCTGAAGTGCCTAAAAGCCACCAGTGCACTCATGGAACGGTTGGGGTCGGAAGGGACCCTAAAGATCATCCCATCCTAACCCGCTGCCACGGGCAGGGACACCAAAGAATCCCGCTGTGGCAGCAGCAGCAGCAGCTGGAGGGATGGCACAGACAGAGAATGTTCTGCAGGAGCCGCTCTGCCCGAGGGGGGCAGAAAACCTCCAGCTCCCCGCACTGCCACTTTGTCATTGTTCAGCTTTAAACTTAGCACGTAACTCGCAGAACGCGGCGTTTCAGCCTGACAAGTGGTTTATTCAGGCAGCTGATTTACCAATTCAAAGGCTACTCCCCACGGACTCCTACCAGAACCGCTCAGTCGCAGACCTCTGATTTAATTAAAGGAAGACTTAGACCCTCCAACATTATCGCGGCTGGAAAATCCACAATTAGCTGTACATTTTTCTCAAGGAACTTTCCCCCCGATCTGCCTGAGAACCTGGGGAAGGGCTTCACATCCATCCATCATCGTTTCCTGCCACTTCCAGCTCAGGCATTAGAGACGCTGTGTGGGCAGATTTAATAGGTTCTTTCTGGCTTCCCGGGGAGGAGAAGGATTGCATAAGATGTGAGTCAAGACTCCGAGCCCGAAGCTGTGCCTGTGGTAGTTGCAGGAGCTGCACTCTCTGTCCATTGGGAGTTCAGCCCCCAGCACACTTCGGAGCAGGGATGAGCCCGCTTTGGGTCACTTGGAGAAAGGTTCTCCCAGATGTTCTCCTCCTGCCTGAAATCGGGGCTCAGCAGTACCCAGGAAGGCACTGGAGCTCCTTTTCTCATCCCACTTGATCCTGTCACGCTCCAAAATGCATCCCGAGCTTTCCGGCCTTTAAGATGAGGTTTCATTTGGTGACGAATCCTCCTGGTCCCTCTCCTGGGCTTCCTGTTTATTCCCAGTACCCTCTTTGAGGTTGTGTTTCCCACTCAGGTCCAGAGCTTTCCAACGCAGGGTCTTCATCACTGTACATGGAATAAAATTGTAACCAACTAAAGCACCATCGACAGGAAGGGTTCAGATTCCCAAAAACTTGGCTCCCTTTAACCTCATTTTGGGCATCCTACCAGAGCACTTAGAGTGGGTATTTGGTTTTTCTAGGCACCTTCTGGAGTTGCTGGAAGGAAATGTGTCCCTTCAGACACTGGATCTTCCTGAGTCATTTTTTCCATGAAGGTGGGCAGGCCCTGGCACAGGTTGGGCAGAGAAGCTGTGGCTGCCCCTGGATCCCTGGGAGTGTCCAAGGCCAGGTTGGATGGGGCTTGGAGCACCCTGGGCTGGTGGAAGGTGTCCCTGCCCATGGCAGGAGTGGAATGGGTTGGGTTTTAAGGTCTTTTCCAACCCAAACCATTCTGCGATCCTACATCTCACTACGGCCTGTGAGGCAGCTGCCATTCCCATTTAAATGTCCTAATTAGGTGCCTGAGGTTTGCTCGAGGGATGCTGAGCCCGAGTCCCTCCGACCATTCCATCCCATTAAACCCTTTTCCCGGTTTAATCCCGCTTTGCTCTTTTCCGACCAGAAGCAGCTGCTAAGCCCGCAATCTGTTTATCCCTCAATCTGATTTAGGCAGGATCAGCTCACAAACCCTCCTGCTGGCCCTGCCAGGATTTCAGCGCCACAGCAGCCAGCCAGGAGAAAAACCCCTTTCCGGCTTTTCCTCCTTCCTACAGCGGTTGTGTTCCATCCCATCCCATGCCATCCCAGTAAAGCCTGGCAGGGAGAACATCCTCCCCATTCATACATTAATTCCCACCTTCCCCAGCAGCTCCAACTCCTCGGTGCCTGCTCTGCTTGTGAGCTCTGCCTCCTTATTACGGTCGTCACCCTAATTCCTGGTTTCGTGTCCTGCAGCCACAGCCCGAGCTCCTTCGCTTGCACTAATAATACACATTTCAGCTCCTATTTTAGCAGAGCACTCCCACTGTCCTTCGTTAATTGACTCACCTGCCTAATCACTCTCCTGGTGCATCAGCACTTTCTTTCTCCTTGCTGCCCACCCTTCTGCCCACTGACACACTTTATCTTCACTTCCTTGCTTTTTCCCCTCATTTTTTTTTAAACTGAGACTGTGGAGAGATTACCTGGATCTCTCCCATTAAACCATATCAATTCTTTCAATCAGAAACCAGGAAAAAAAAAAGCTTAGTCAGGTGTGGGTGTCCTTGAGTTGCCTGATACTGAAATGCACAAACATGAAAACAGCTGAGATTTATTTTCCAGAACAGCTGAAGGATCCTGTTGATCAGATCCCAATAATTATGAGTTTCCAGCCACCTCAGAGCATATAAATCTGACAGCCTGGAAACTCCATGAGACCTGGCACAGGTTGGGCAGAGAAGCTGTGGCTGCCCCTGGATGTGTCCAAGGCCAGGTTGGACGGGGCTTGGAGCACCCTGGGCTGGTGGAAGGTGTAGGGAGTAGAACCAGATGGTATTTAAGGTTTCTTCTAACCCAAACCATTCCATTATTTTATGACCTTGTCCCTTTTTGTCCCATTAGGTGTGGAGAGGGACAGAGACTATTAATGAAGAGGTCATAATATTCCTTGGAGCACCTATCTGCTGTTAATTGCTCTGTTTCATTAACCACTTCCATCTGGGGCCAAGACTGAAGGAATTCCCACGTCAAAAACTTGGCAACTGACACATCATTGGCACAAGCCACGACCCCAGCTTTAAATATTCCTTTTTTCCCAGATATCTGCACTCACCAGGAACACCTGTATTTTATCTTCTCCCTTGCAATTAGCACATTAATGAATGGCTGTATTTTAATATGTTATATTTCACCTTTGAAAGCCCTCGGGGTTCGCAGAATTTTGGGGGAAGCAGAACGAGGCGGGTCCATCTCTCTCTGAAAAACCTCCCCCCAGCGATGGCCTTTTAAAAAACTCCTCTCCAATTTTTCCTTTCAAGTGACATTTTATTGGAAAGGCTTTTAGCATATTACATCTCAGACTGAGTAAGTCTCTAGATATTGTTAGAAAATTAATAAGGAACGTGAACAGCTTCCTGTGCCATGTGTGAGCGATAAACATGCAGAAAACTCGTCCTCCTCCCCTCCCTGCCTGTGAATTGCTCGGCTAAAAATAAAGGGAATGACAGAATTTCAGGATTGTATGACAAGAGGAGCCCTTCAGTCACTTGCAGCCGAGAAAAGCAAATGGCAAGTTTCCTCACAGATGACATTTGGATGTGTTATTAGAGCTCCTGCTCTCCCCTGAATTAGTGGGAAATGGCACTGAAATCAAGCAGGCTGATCCCTGTGCTCCCAGGAAACGCGAGCATGGAATTGCTGCTTCCTCCCGTGGCATTTACTCTGTTGTTTGTGCCTTTTCTCCTCCTCAGGTGTTATTTTCTTAAGCCTTGCTCTTAAATCATTAGGTGCTGTTTTTTGGGGAGGTGGATGAACAAGGACCAGGGTAGGCTGAGCCCAACGCGCTTAATTGCATCTGTAACAGGACACGGGTTTGGACGCCAAGCTGCCTTTTCTTGTCAGCATTTGAATTATTTTCAGGAATGTTTGCCTTGACGTCCTCGGATTCATCTAGTGCTGAAAAATAACCCCCCAATCACTGCAGAACCAACGCAGACTCTGCCTTTTGGGAGATGTTACGTTGGATACGTGGCAGAGAAACGCTCTGAGCAGAATAAATAACTCAGGAGACAGGAAATGTTACGGAGGCACCTTTATTTTTCAGTCTAATTCAGCTTTGCTATTAGTGGAGAATAAAAACCCGTGCAGTTATTTATTGCCTGATATAACTAGGCAGTCTGGAGCTATATCCATATGGACAGCTGGATATATTGCTAATACTCACACCAGAAAGGCTTAATTGCTTTTGAGATGGAGCTCAATAACTTTATGAAAGATTAAAGAAGGCTCTGTCTGTAAAACACGGATCATGGAGCTGCAGTCAATGACCCTGGAGATTCCTCTTCCTCCTCCACAGTTTTTGATCCAGGAGGGAAGGGCTGTCAGTGCCATGTCAGATCAATGAGCTGCATCTTCTGCTCCTCCAGCTTCAGCTGTCACCCGCTCCTGGAGCTTTAGAGGAAGCAAATGAAATAAGTAAATAAATAAAAATTGTGATTTCAAGGGAAAATTCCTCCTTTGCCCTTGCTGACAACGAGCAGAAACAAGGAGCGTTAATCAGGCGTTGTAGCAAATGTCTCAGGGAGAGAATTATCGTGGAATCATGGAATGATTTGGGGTGGAAGGGACCTTAAAGATCATCTCATTCCAAGCCCTGCTATGGGCAGGGACACCTTCCACTGGACCAGGTCCTGGCTGTGCCAGGGGAAAGTGGGGATCCTCATTCCCTCATGGCACCTGAAGGGAAGCAGTAGAGGATTGCAGGGATTGGGAAGCAATGGAGGATTGCGGGGATTGGGAAGCAATGGAGGATTGCAGGGATTGGGAAGCAATAGAGGATTGCAGGGATTGGGAAGCAGTGGAGGATTGCAGGGGTTGGGAAGAATGGAGGATGGCAGGGATTGGGAAGAATGGAGGATGGCAGGGATTGGGAAGAATGGAGGATTGCCATTGACAGCCAGGTCTAAAGGTGTCCTTGCAGAGGTTCATCTCACCTTCTCCACCTGCCCAAAGGACAGAACATCTCCCCAGACTTGAAGTCTGTCCTTCCAACCTCACTAGGGAAATGATCCCTGAGAGCCCACCACAGACCATGCCTCGCGCTGGAGACTTGGAGTAAACTGCGTGGATTTCCCTCCTAGGAAAACCACTTTAATTCCCTGGTGACACCAGCCCTGCTGTGAGATTCCAATGCCCATCCATCACCGAGCACCGAAGCTGGAGGTGTCAGGGACCTCTGCGAGGGGGACAAGCTCGCGGCCACCAAACCCACTTGGAAAACCTCAGATTTACAGGGATTTCCCCTCAGGTGAGACCCCCCTGCAGAGCTGCCCCAGCCCTGGGAACAACAGCACAAGGACGTGGAGCTGCTGGAGAGAGTCCAGAGGAGGGGCCGGAGATGCTGCAGGGCTGGAGCCCCTCTGCTCTGGAGCCAGGCTGGGAGAGCTGGGGGGTCACCTGGAGAAGAGAAGGCTCCAGGGACACCTGAGAGCCCCTTTTGGTGCCTGAAGGGGCTCCAGGAGAGCTGGAGAGGGACTGGGGACAAGGCCTGGAGGGACAGGACACAGGGAATGGCTTCCCAGTGCCAGAGGGCAGGGCTGGGTGGGAGGACACGGCCTTGAGCTGCACCGGGGTGTAAGTTGGACATGAGGAAGAACTTCTCCACAGAAAGGGTGGTTGAAGCACTGGAAGGGGCTGCCCAGGGAGGTTTGGAGTCCCCACCCCTGGGGGTGTCCAAGGGAAGAGCTGGTT
>VWZF01000159.1:33139-49130 GCA_013396755.1 Sclerurus mexicanus | reverse complement strand
GATTTAGGTTGGGTATTAGGAAGAAGTTGCTTACAGGGAGGGTAATCAGGCACTGTGGAATGGGCTGCGCAGAGAGGGGGTGGGTTCACCGTCCCCGGAGGGATTTAAAGTGAGACTGGACAGTGCCATGGTAAACGGGGTGGAGTGGGATCAGGGGTGGGACTCGGTGCTCTCGGAGGTCTTTTCCAACCCAGTCGGTTCTGTGAATGGGGTAAGTGGCCTGGTCTCGCCTTGTGTCCCACCGAGGGGCTTTTGGCGGCTCGTTCTTCCACCCGGAGGAAGGGGGGAGCTGTCTGAGCTGAGCCCCGGCCCCACCTCCTGCTCCGGGGCCGGCCTGGCCCTTCAGAGAATCATATAATCTTAGAACCAACGGGGTTGGAAGAGACCGAGATCATCAAGTCCAACCCTTGACCCAACCCCATCCCCTGCAAGAAGGGTGGCAGTGACCGGCCTGGTCCTTCCTCCCCTCCTGGGGAAAGGGTGTGTGTTCTGCTGTCCTGGTTATAATATTATAAATTAGCCTCTTCCCTCCGTGCCTTATTGTGCCCTGGAGAGGGGTGGGTGTTGCTGGCCCTTCTGGGACAGAGGGGCTGGGATCATGGGATGGTTTGGGTTGGAAGGGACCTTAAAACCCACCCAGTCCCACCCCTGTCAATGGGCAGGGACACCTTCCACCAGCCCAGGTTGCTCCAGCCTGGCCTTGGACACTCCCAGGGTTCCAGGGCAGCCACAGCTTCTCTGCCCAACCTGTGCCAGGGCCTGCCCACACTCACAGGGAGGAATTTCTTCGTAACATCTAATCTCTCCAGTTTAAATTTAAACGTGTTCCCCCTTGTCCTGTCACTCTCTACCTGTGTAAAAAGTTGCTGCTCTCCCTTAGTTCTCATGTAAGTACTGGAGGGCCCCAGTGAGGTGTCCCTGGATCCTTCCCTTCTCCAGGCTGACCTGGAGTGGCCCCATGGAGCCACTCATGGCCTGGCCGGGCTCACACACAGCTCTGTGCATTCTGCTCTGTTCATACCAGTGCTGGAGACTGGGCAGAGATCTCTGGAGATCACGTCCCATCACATCCTGCCACCTCCACATTCAGCAGTCAGTGCCTTCCTGAACCTGGGGAGATCCTTCCTGTGGAGTTGCGCTTCTCTGGCACCTGGTGTTAAGTGTCACCCTGTCCCTGGAGTGGTTTGCAGAGTGGTTTGCAGAGGTGTAAAGGGCTTGGAGCACCTGCAGAGGCTCTGATTGTTCTAAAATGTTGGGAGGTCCCTTTGTGTCCTTGAACAGCCCATATTGGACACTTGGGGCTGGAGATGTGTTGTGGTAGAAAAGGTACGAGAGGACAACCCAAAATGAAATGTCAGAAGGTGGTGGTTGCTCCAGAGCAATGGAGGAACTCAGAGGTGCAGCAGCCACGTGGTAACCAGTTTTAGATGCCACATCAACTGCTAGAAGCATTCCCTGGGTAGAGGTTCAGTCTTACAGGAAAAGAAACAAAAATCAAAGAATGGAAACAGCCATGGGATGAAATAGGATGTGTTAAAGGCATGTCTGACTTTAATGAACATGGGAACTCAGTGTATTCTTAATTCAGTTTCCAAAAAGCTTCTGCAGAAGGGCCTTCACCGTGTGCTTTCAGGAAGGGTGATTTGCCACAGGATAGCAGGGATGGTTCTTGCATTGCTGCTTATTCTTATATATATTTAAATAAAGTTCCTTCAAGCCCTGATTTACAGACTAATTTCAGAGTCAGTTTTACGATTCTGAGTTGTGTGTGATGTTGTAAACCAGTGACTTTACCTTCTGGTTCTACCTTTCTGTTCATCACAGGTGAGGTTGTTTTGATCCTTTTAGGGTGTCAGGTTCTGTTGTTTTTTGGAGGCTGTTGCTTCCTCCTCTGGGTTTGTTTTGCTCTGGGGGTTAAGTGCTGCTCTGACAACCTGAGCTCAGCTTTGGGAATTCCAGGGTGGAGCTGAGCCAGGTTGGTTCCTCCCTTCCTGCTGCTCTGGGTCAAGGGGCTGCAGGAGCAGAGGAACCCTGGAGCATCTTCTGCCTGTTTGTACCAGTTCTAATTTTATCACTGAAAAGACTTTGTCCACTTCTTCTTTCAGTTTATTTTTCATTAGGAGGAGGATGATTTACTGAAAGTTTTTGATTCCACATTTAGGCAAACGTAAGGATTACAAATAAGATGCAGGAGGATCAAGTTTTCATTCGTAAATGCTGCAAATTGATGGCTTCATTCCAGAATGTTCATTATTCCTTGAAATTTTACTTTCTCCCTTTTTGAAGCAAAGTACAAACACCAAACTAAGGGACCTACTGACAGAGGTACCCTTTATTTCAGTGGTGATTTAATGTGGAAAAGATAAAGGGGTGAGCATTTTTTTAAACTCCAGAGGACAGTGTGATACAAATTGTAAGCAGGGTTGAAAAAAATCCAATAAATTAAAAATCAGAGGATACTCAGAGCTTGCTCAGTGATCCAGAGCTGAGAACATAAAGCAGTAGTTGAGCTTTTAATTGTAAAAAGTAATTAAGGAACACTCTCAAACGCTCATATTGAAGGGAGGAGTGGCACTGCAAGGAATTAAGGGGTTTTTGCACAGGACTGAAAATCAGGTGGCAAAGCTACCTTGGGTGAAACTAAATTTTATGTGCAGTGAGCAGAGAAGGGGTTGGTGCTTGGAGGGAAGTTATTATTGATTATTAATAGGGATTATTGGTGGTGGGGTTGTTGAAGGGGCTGTAACAGTGTTAACTGTTCTGTGTTCTTATCCTTGGAAATCAGGCTTCATCAAGGCTCCCTTTCCCATGAGAGCTTGGACCAGATGATCTTTGGAGGTCCCTGTTCTTTGAAACCCAAAAGAATTAGCTCAGAATTAATGAAAAGAGCTTCAATTGCAAAGAAATGGTATAAACCAATAGTTCATTTAGATCTTCCTTACCCCTTGGGGACAGGCTGCTGTTCCGGGGCACTTTGTCCAGCTAGATTAATGTCCCCAGAGGAATCTCCTGGAAAAAATCTGGAAAAAGCAGAGCGTTTCTCCTTGAGGGATGAAATGCCTGTCCATCAGTGCTGGCTGGTGGCCCTTCAGAGCAGAGCCCGAGGAGCTGTGGGCAGCATGAGCTGGCAGTGCCCTCTCTGCAGCAATCAGGATGCACTCAGGGAGGGAAAACTGGCAGCTGGAGGGGAAATATTCCCTCCTTGGCCACAGCTGGGTTCTCTCTCCTGTTTCGGGCTGCCAGAACAAGGGAAGGGACAGGGGCTGTGGTGCAGGGCTGGGGAGGAGGAGGATGAGTCAGTGCTGCTTCCCTGCCAGAGGAGGCAGAGGAAGGCTCCCGGAGGAGCACTGGTGAGGAGGAATTCCAGCTGCAAACAAGGAAGTCAGCTTTTGTGGAGGGGATGGTGAAGTGCTGGGCCAGGACCCCGCAGGATGGCAGAGCCCAAATCCTTGGAAACAGTCACAAATTTGAAGGGTGAGGGCCGAACCCCCTGCTCCACCCTGGGGAGTTACCCCAGCTTGGGGCAGGAGGTTGGACCAGGTGACCTCCAGAGTTACTCTGGGATTACATGAGTAAAACTCGTGCTTCAGGCACCCAGGTGCATTTCAGTGATGAGCTTTCACATTGCCTTGCAGTGCCCTGTTCCCTGGCTGTGGGCAGGGAATGCTGGCCCCCTTGGAAGCCTTGCATTCCTAGGAAAAGCAGGCAGCCTTGTCGAATTTCCCTCTTATTTTGGGCCCCTCCCTTAATCTCTTGATGTTACAAACTTGACAGTGGAAACATATATTTAAGAGATTGAGAATGAACTACTGACAGTCCTTGCAAGGTCAGTGGATACTGTGTAAACATCCAGGTTCACCTTCCCTGGAATGTTTGCAGCACATCCCTGGCAGTTTAATTGTGTCATTAATCAGTACCTGAGATCTGCTCTCTGATCTCTCATGGACCTTCAAAAGCCCAGTGTTTGTCACACAAAATAATCCAGGCCAGAATTTGCCAGAGCTGCTGGCTGGAGGTGCCTTCATTGCAGGTGGGAATGGTTTGGGTCTGGAAAGTGCTGCTGGCACAGCAGTCCTTGCTGAAAAAAAACAAGGTACAGCTCAAATGATTAGTGTTTCTCATACCTGATTGCACCAAATCATCGTTACATTTTTCTGACTGATGTTTTGGAAATCTTTATTGTACGTTCATAGATGAACTTTTAGTTTGCAGACAGTGGGGAATTTCGTTATTCATTTCAGTAGCTGAACTTAAATGCTAATGATTTTCATCCAATTTGTGGTGCTGGGCTCCTGTCCAAAAAAGAAAAAGATGTAAAACCTTATTCTGTGCTTGAATGAGACTCATGTTTTTTTACTTCGTGTTTTGACAACCAAACAGGGTTGAGGAGGGCTGTAGAGCCACAGTAAATGGAATTATGGGGTTATCATGAAATCCAGTGGTGTTTCTGTGGCACGAAGGGAGTTGTGAGTTTGTGTGTGGCCTCTCAAGCGCTTTTGCCCCACAGTTGGCTGTTCCTTCCGACCTGATAATTGCTCCATGAAAGGAGCAGGTTGGTATGAGACAGTGTGACCTACATTCCATGTGTTCTGCCTCAGGGACAGAGTGGCCAATTCCCTGTTTTAACAGGGAAATGGCTCCCTGGTTTTCCATGTTCCTTTGCTCCGTGCCCTCAGCTACGGGCTGCTGGCTCCAAGTGGCACGGGGCTCACACTGAACTGGGGACAGGCCGTGGAGGAGCTCACACCTTCCCTGCTCCTGCTTCCAGAGGCTTTTCCAGAGGGAAAAGCCCGCACAGGCTGCAAAGCTGGAATTCGGTAGTGTTTGTGACAGCTTCTCTAGGTTTTGAGTTGTTCCCACATGCAGTTGGAACATAAACTAATGGACAAATGAAAAGCAGAGCCTTTGGCTAGGTCTCTTCTTCCAGGTAAAGGGCGAGAGGAAACGGCCTCAAGTTGTGCCAGGGGAGGTTTAGATTGGATATTGGGAAAAACTTGTTCCCTGAAAGGTTTGTCAAGCACTGGAACAGGTTGCCCAGGGAAGGGGTGGAATCAGCATCCCTGGAAATGTTAAGAACATGTGGCTGTGGCTCTTAGGGACACGGTTTAGTGGTGGACCTGGCAATGCTGGGTTGATGGTTGGACTTGATGATCTCAGAGGTCTTTTCCGACCTTCATGATTCCATGAAAGCTCTTGAAACGCGATGTTAAGAGAATACCCAGGAAAATTGATTTCAAACCATTTAGTTATGATCTTTGAGGGCTGTAGTAGCTAAAGGGACAGTGGAGCTGGTTTGGGTCGTGACCTCAGAAGAGTTTTTGATCTTGGGATGAACGGAGAAAACACGCAGCAAGTTTGGAAGGTTTTTCAGGTGCAGGTTTTGGTGTTTTTTCCTTGTTCCTTTTAAGTGTTTTCCTTGATGAATCCTTATTTTCCATGAATAGTTAGTGGAGAGACCTGGAAAATAAGTGGATAAAGCCGTGCCAGGGAAAGTGATAAATGCTCTGGAAAATGGTGTTAGGATTGGGAATGTTCTCGATAAAATGGGGAAAAATAAGTCCAGAAGTCCAGCAATGGGAAGTTCAGAGTGGGATCTACCTCTGGCCCTGTTAATTGATCACCTTAATTTGGTGTAAAAGCTCACTGATGTTGGAAAAATTGGTCCTGAACTCCAGTGCCTGTTTTTGCAGGGCTGGTGTTTCTGCAGCTGCTTGTTCAGATGGATGAGGAGCCTGAAACACAGGTTTATATGGAATTAACCTGGCCATGTGGCTCTGGTTTTTAGGAAGGAGAAATGAGCTGAAGTGTTTGGAAGAAATTGGAGCGTATTTCTGATATTTTGGGGAGATCAGATTGTTAGAGTTAATCATCTCAGGAGTTCTCTTTCCTCTGTCTCTCTAGGTTGTTTTTGTTCTCCTGTGTTCTGTTGTGTGATGTTTTTCCTGGGATGTTTTAGTGGTGTGTGGGGCAGAATAGAGGGGAACTAACCTGGATATTCAAACTTTCAGCAGTTCAAAACTGAGCTTTATTCATGTTCCAGTTCAGAGCCAAACGGGAGCTGCTGTTCCAACTGTTTAATTTTCTGGCACTGTGCTGTGTGGGGGTGGTTGTAGTTCTTCAGCTTTATTTTTGTCTTTTCCCCTCCTTTATGTATTTAGCAGCAAAACTGAACTTTGGATGTGTTGGATTTCAGGAAGAAAAACCTCGTTAAATTTCCTTCGTTTGAGTTTAATTACATGGAAGCCCTCAGAGATGATTATATTAATTTTCTAAACCCTTTCCTTCTCTCTTGAAACAGCTTTGTTGCCTGTACCCTCATACACACAGTGCAAATCCCTGCCATTGTGTTATTTCTTTAATATTGCTCTTTGGGGTGAGGATTAAAAATGCAATAACGAAGCAGAACGTGCTGTTGCCTCTCTGCTTCCCTCCAGCTGCTCCCCCGGGAGGCCCCTCGGAAAGGAGGGATTATTCCCTTTGTGGTGGATCTGGTGAGAGTTGGAGCTTGGGCATTTGCTCTGGGAAAACGCAAATGAAGCTCAGGATCGGCAGGAGAATCGTGCTTGTGTGGGAAGTGCCTTCGGGAAGTGATCCTCTTTCCTTGGAGTTCTGTTCTGGTGGAGCCCCAGCCCTGGAGGTGTCCAAGGAAGGACTGGCCCTGGCACTCAGTGCTCTGGGCTGGGGGTTGGTCACAGGTTGGACTTGACGGTCTTGGAGGGCTTTTCCAACCTCAGTTGGATCCTCTGGGATCCTGTTACTTCAGTCTCCAGCATGGTTGGCTTTTGGTCCTCTTCGGAGCATAAAATGTGGATAAAATGCAAAAAGTGTAAAACTTGCATTGTTTTGTTGTCTTTGAAGGAAATTTTGCAAGAGCGAACTCCAAAAAGTCTTAGTTTTTTTTGTGTGTGGATTTTATGAGCTGTATTGGAATCATAAAGGGTTTGGGTTGGGAGGGACCTTAAAAGTCATCCGATTCCAACCCCCTGCCATGGGCAGGGACAACTTCCACCAGCCCAGGCTGCTCCAAGCCCCGTCCAACCCGGCCTTGGACACTCCCAGGGATCCAGGGGCAGCCACAGCTTCTCTGCCCAACCTCTGCCAGGGCCTCAACACCCTCCCACCCAGCAATTCCTTCCCAATATCCCATCTATTCCTGCCCTCTGGCACTGGGAAGCCATTCCCTGTGTCCTGTGGCTCCGTGCTCTTGTCCGAAGTCCCTGCAAATAACAAAGAACCAGGTTGGGATCACCATGGACGTGGGTTCTGTGATTTAAATCCACATATTGGGATGGCTGAATGAGTTGGTTTCACTGACCATTTGCTCCCTGTGCTTCTCCAAAGCTGGAATTCTGGGATTGCTCCTTGATTTGTGGAGCTTTTGGCTTGTTGGGCGCTGGTTTTCCAGGATGATTTCCTTCTTGGGAAAACCAGTTATTGTTAGTAATATTTTCTTTCATGTGCGATTCCTTGGGTTGAACTGAAGGTTTATGTGGAATGTGGTGCACTGGAGAATTCCTGATTTTAAATATATTCCTTTCTCTTCATATTGCTTTTCCATCTCCCTTCCTCCACCCACCTCCAGATCTGTATTTTATGGGCATTTTGATAAGAAGTGTTGTGAAACTGAACTGGGAATCAGAGCTGTTAAACCTGATGGAGTTGGGAGACTGAGGGGAGTTTTGTATTATTCTGTCTCTCAGAATATTTTTTTTTCCTTCTTCCTTAAGCCAAAAAAAGGATGTTTCCTGCTCAGATCAGAGAGGTGCACACTGCAAAATCACTGGAATTCTGTTTTAATAGGAATTAACTCTATAAATATCTTTCCCCTGCAGTTGTGCCCCTGTGCAGACCCCTCTTTCATGTTCATCACCATGAGCACAGCAGCTTCTTACATAAAATACTAAAATAAGTAGTATTTGCCTAATTGTGATACAGACATTTATTTAAACTCTCATTTCCCCTTCTCATTTACTGCCCTTGGCTTGTGTTGCCATCGGTGTCCTGTGTGAGTTTCTTTCCTAACCTGCAAGCAAAGACAGATGAGATTTTGGAGCGTTAAATAAAAAATGTATCAAACCCCTCAGGGATCAGCTCTGCTGATTTTCCTCTGCACCAAGTTCTCTGTGCTTAGTAAAAGGAGGAGAAATATGTATTTTATATATTTATTTTATGTATTTATGCCACGCACTAGCGTTCAGTGAACATTTTTGGGTCTCTGCATGGAAGGTTGACATCAGAACTCATTGGCGTGTCCTCACCCATTTCTTCCTGGGAAATCTGCACAGGGTCCACCCTTTGGTTTTCCCAAAATAAGGCTCGTTGTATTTGCTCCAAATTCTAATGTGAAATGACTGTGTTTTGAAACCTGGAAGTGTGAAAGGAGTATTTCTGGGAAAGAATTCCCTCAAAGTGGGCGCTCAGTTGCTCTTTATCCTTCTGTAATCTCCTTTCATCCCAATATGCCCAGGACCCATTCGCATTAAATTCCCTCTCCAAGGAATATTCTTGCTGACTTCAGTTGATAGTGAACTGTGATTATTTTTTTTTTCATTCTATAATAAAATACGTTGCTAAAGATTAAGATGAGAAGCTGCAAGCAGAAGAAACCTGCTGAGACTGTGTTTTTCATCATGTTTTTCAACAGCAGATGGGTTGAAACCATAAGGAAAAAGGCTCAAATTCCAAGTTTGTCTGTGAGGCTCAATGAAATTATTATCCTGGCCATGTTTTGAAACCTGGAGAACAAACAAACATTCCTGCTTTCCAAGAATCCTGGAGTGGTTTGGGTTGGAAGGGTCCTTAGAAGATCATTTATCCAACGCCAAATTCCAAGTGATTTATTTGGCCTGTGTGGAAGGTTGTGGCACGTTTTCATCTCAGTGATGCTGTTTTGTGGAAGGGAAAACTGGTTGTTTAAGGGGTAAAAGGAAAAATTTGGGATTGGAATCCCATCTTTCCCAGTGAAGGGAGCTGGGAGGAGAAGTGGGGAGTTTTCCTGTCCACGGGCAGAGTTAGGGATGAAGGGGAAAGTTTGGCAATAGAAGTTCAGTCCATCTTCAGCTCTGCAGATCCCCAGACTCATTAAGGATGAAAATAAGCTATTCCCTGAAAACTTGGATGCTTGGGAATTTGGGGGAAGGCCCAAATTTGGTGACAACGAGGAGAGGATTTCAGGTGTCCTTCCCAAAATCAAAGGGGTTTTCCTCATCTCATCATTTCCTCATTTCCTCACTGTCCCCAGGGCAGAACCAATGGATTCTTAGGAACTTAACAGCTGGATAAAGGTTTATTTGTGATGGCTGTAATTTATGTTTTGTAAAAACAATTACATTAATAAATAAAAAAGTGAACTCCCCTTTCTGAAATTCCGGAATGGACGAGCAGTTTTGCAATGAGTTTTAAAACATCTTAAGATTTTATTCCCATCCTTTCCAGCTTTTTAGTGCAGAAGACACAGAATCCGGTTTAGCTGGTCTAGGAGGGAATACTCACACTGAAGGAAAACAGTCTGAAATGCTGAATGTTGAAGGTTTCTTTTACATTGAAACAGGGCTGATTTCTGGACTTTTCCCTCTTTTCTCAATCCGTGACCTGCCCTGCACATGTGAATTCCCACATCATGGATCACTGTAATTCCCATGGCAGCCGGGTAGTACCAGGCAGTGCATCCATAATTCCTGGCACAGGTGACAGGGAGCATTTCTGTGTTCCAGAAATACCTGTTTTCCCAATTGGAATCCATTGTGTGGCTGGGGAAAGCTGTTCCAGCCCCTGGGACTTCCGGAATGGGATGTCAGAGAGGAGAAACATCATTTGGAATTCAGGAACAGCTTCCTCTGATCAAAAATGATGTTACAACTGCTTTTCCAGGCAGGAATCCAATTTCACGTCAATTCCTGCCCTCAAAGTGTGGCTGGTATTGCCTAATTATAACCTAGGAATTAGCTGGGCTTGCTTGAAGATATTTACCTGAGGTGGCTTTTAAAATTTAGTTTATTGCAGTGATACAAGTGAAACCCCAGTTTTAATAAAATAAAAATGTTTATATATATATAAAATACTGCTAGAAACCCACCAAGCACTGTGACTAAACACAGGGCAAATGTCAGAGCCTGACTTTGATCAACGTGATGAGCAGGTACAGGTGTTTTGGTGTTTTGTGATTTACAGGCACTTGGGAGTGAGAAATAAATCCCTGGCCCTCAGAAATGATTGGCTGATGTGCCCCGAATGAGGTTTTTGGGATCTCGAGTGGGAAAGGACCTGCCCCTTTTAGGGAACTTTGGGACCCTGGATGGAATTTAAGTCGCTGCCTGAGGATGGGGAGGAGCCAACTTTTGCCCTTTGGGGATGACTCGAGCATTTTATGTATTTCATAATAAATCAATAAACACACGAACCGAAATGCAAAGACCTAATCCGTGTTTCTAACTGGGAAATAATTTCTTGCAGCCCATTGCCACGACTCCCCCACGCCGGGAGCGGAGGGAGGGATCCCTGAGCCGCAGCAGCAGCAGCGAAACCCAGGGATCTGGGAGCAGTGGGATCTCCCTGGGAGAAGCGATCCGCAGGAAAACTGCTCCTTACTGGGTAATTGTGCTGAGCTTGGTTTGCCTTGGGGCTGTGGAGTCATTAATTATGGGGTGGAAAGCACGGGAAGGGCTTTATCTGTGTCATTGAGGTCTTGCAGTGGATGTGCTGCCAAATGTTTCCGTGCTCTGAGAATTCCATGAGCTCACGGGGGTGTTGGAAGGCCTGAGCTGATCAGAATTTCATTTCTAAAGGATTGTGAGAACCTGGTGCGAAAATGTGCAGAGTTCTGATGTGAAGAGGAGCTTTAGGGGCGTTTGAAAAGTCAGAAGAGGTTTCAGATATTAAGCAGGGCTAGTGCTGTGCTTTTATCAGTTTGCTGGGACATTTTATTGCCTTTATTAGTGTATCAACACTCTTTGACATTCCAAACTGAATATCTGTATAACAAATACAATTCAGACTCAATGATTGTGACGTTTCAGAACTTAGGCATTGTTTCCTTTTGGAAATGGGGCTTATAAACCTTCCTTGCTGCTCGAGCACTTTTTCTCCTGCTCTGCCCTTAGGGGATGGAGCCGTGGTTCCAGCTTGCAGCAGAAGTGGACACCAGCTGCTGGACTGCTGCCTCAGAGACAAACACCTGGGAGAGGAATGACCTGTCAGGGTTCCCTACGCTGGAGGAAGGAACATTGTCCTCAGCAGAAGCGTCTAGAAGGCGTTACCCTGGAGATCCATCGCTGCTGGGTATGTTCAAAGTGGCCTTTTGCTCAGCAGCTAAACAGTTCGGATTTTACTGGTAAATCGATCCCTAACCTGGATTTGGGTTCTTTGTGTTTGCAAAATGCATTTGGTTTAATTTTACTGTCGAAGCCCACCACAGAGACTTTGTGTACCTTCCCTGCGTCTTCTAAGGGGTTATTTTTGTCTCAGGCGAAAAGTGAGTAAAATGCAGGTGAAATGGTAGTACCCTGTGTCCTTAAAATCCGTATTAATTCACAAGTCTAAAACCTTTATTCATTTCAGAGTAGTAGATGCCATAACAGAGTAGATTGCCTGTTTGATGAGAGCGTGTTCAGGCCTGTACCTGCTCTCGTACGTACAAACTGCTTCTTACAGGGTTTCTTTGTAGTCAGAGTAATCTTCAAACAGGGGGAGGGTGTTGAGGCCCTGGCACAGGTTGGGCAGAGAAGCTGTGGCTGCCCCTGGATCCCTGGGAGTGTCCAAGGCCAGGTTGGAGCAACCTGGGCTGGTGGAAGGTGTCCCTGCCCGTGGCACGGGGTGGCACTGGGTGGGCTTTAATATCCCTTCCAACCTGAACCGTTCCATGGTTCTGTGACTGTTCAGGGATTCTCTTGTGTCGCTCTCTGTTAAGTTGATGGTGGTGAATATTCATGCATTTCCATGGAAAACAGGACAGAGGATGAATTCTGTCTGTAACAGCAGAATTTGGGCTGGTTTCGCTGTGCTGGCAGCAATACCTCTGCTGAAGGGACTTTAAAATCCACTGTGTGAATGAAAGCCATTAAAGGAAAGACCAGCACTTATTTTTGTTTCTTAGAACCCTCAGGTAATTTACTGAAAATTCCTAATATTTGCCCATAGAGAGCAAATCAGTTGCTGAGAACAGCCCTGTCCCTGCTGCCCTCAACCTTTCCTGTGTCTTTTATGCAGCACTTGGGGAAGATGAAATGAGCTCCTCTTCTTGCCTAACAACACAGACAGACAAGCTTGTTATGGCTGAGTTAATTCCCAGAATCAATTGTCTGCTGGCTGCTGCTACTTCTGAGATGTTTTTGAAGAGCTTTTTCTCCTTCATGAAACAAAACCATTTCTTGATATCTCATCATCGGAGTTAAAAGCTGTGTGCGCCTCACAGGGAGTTGGTTAATGGTGAATAAAACCCCCCTTTGTGTTTGGCCAGGAGGGGAATTGAGGTTTAGGACAGGTATTAGGAAGTGGAAGGTCATGGTAGGTCCTTGCCTACGTTCTGGTGGAGGATTGTTTTATTTAGTGTATTTTGTAGCAGTTTTTACTACGTTATTGTCACTTGCAGAACTAGAAATTGTGTAGTCAATAAAATGTTCCTGATATTGATCAGGGTTTGTGCTTCCAATGCAACTGGAATTAAGGAGAAAACACAAAGCTTTTTAATATGATATATATTTATATATTATAGGATAGATATTTAATATGATATATATTTTAATATGATATAAAGGCATGAGAATTGTCTCTCCTGCTGCAGTGTTACTTGTTCCTCTGCAGAGATGTGCCAGCAGCTACAGGCTTTTTGTACGTGCATTTAATTCCCAGATAGGGGAGGAAAGGTGAGAGGGAAGGAAGAATTGCAGCTATGCTATAATTTCTTTCTTCTTCTCTTCAAGAAGTATCTTGAGTTTCACTCCAGGAAGGGAGAATCACAGTGACAGTTGTACTGAAACTGCTCCTGCTACTCTGTGGAACAGCTTGACAAAGCCACGGAGGTTTTGTTTGTGTTTTGCCTTCTTTTTTTACCTCCCCACATGGCAGTTTGATGGTGGCATTCAGAATTGTCAGCAGGCTGGGAGAGAAAAGAACATGCCCAGCTTTGCCTGCTCGGTGAACTCCGCTGTGAGGGAGCTTTTGACCTTCAGGAAAAATCCATGTTTTGACACAAGATGCTCCAAGAGTGATGTACTGACGTCACTGGCTGCTTTAAGCTCTGAGCACCTGCTCCTCTGCCTGCACAACCCGGGTTGTGGCGGAGCATAATGAGCCCCTAAATCATCCTGAGCATCCAAAATGTGATCACGGTGATCTTTCTGCCTCCTGAGGAAAACAAGGTGCTGAAAAACACGAAGGTCGTGTGCTGTGAGATGGTAAAAAGCTGGAGGAGGTGGCATGTGTGGCGTGGCTGGGTTTGTGTGTTATGTATAAAATAAAATCAGGTTTGTAGCCCTTGTTAAATATCACTTATTGAGCTCCACGAGGTGCTTCTACAGGTCATCTCTGCAGGTGTCCAAAGGGAGCAAGTGGATTTCCATGGAGATTGTGGCTGCAGTGAGTCTTAACCTTCCTCTCCCTTCCTTTTCTTGTCCCCTTTTTTCCTCGCTCTTCTCTCCTGGCCTTGTCAGTCATCTGCTGCTTCAAGGCACCACCAGGGTTCCTCTGAGTGCAAACCTCTGGGGAAGGTGGGAGCTGCCAGCCTGAGGCACATTCCTGGTGCACAGCAACCCGGGAATGCTCCGGGGAGAAGGCAGGGAAGCGAGTTCCTGGGGGCTCTCGGTCTGAGGGGACACTCTGCAGTGTATTTAATCAGCTGCAATCTGCCACTGACAGGAAGGGTCTGGTTTTACCATGTCCTGCTTTTCCTGCTGAACCTGCTCTGTGAGCTGAGCCAGCTTATTCAACTGAAATGGAATGGTTTGGTTGGGAGGGACCTCAAAGCCCATCCAGTGCCACCCCCTGCCATGGGCAGGGACACCTTCCACCAGCCCAGGTTGCTCCAAGCCCCGTTCAACCTGGCCTTGGACACTCCCAGGGATCCAGGGCCAGCCACAGCTTCTCTGGGAATTCCATTCCAGTCCATCCCCACCCTCAGGGAAGAATCTTCTCCTAATGCAATTGTCCTGATAGAATTGGAACAAGACTTATCAGTGCTGTCCAGATAACTGTGGAATCCACGAATGTCCATCTCAGCTCCCTGGCACCTTCTGTGGGGACCCAGATGTGTTGTCTCATGTTGGTGCCCTCAGGAGTGTCTTGATTTGTCACCCAGATCTGCAGAGCTTTGGTGTTGTATGTTGGGTCCTGGTTTCATCTGCCCTGAAATGCTCTCAGTGCCCACAAACCCCCAGGTGTGATGCAGGCACCCTCCAACCTCTCCTCGATTGCGCTCAACTGAGCTGCTTCCAGGAGGTTCTGGTGAGGAGAAACGTGTTTCTTCAGTCTTTCAGCTCTCTGACCCTCCTGGGATGTTTACAAATAGGGAGTTATGGTCATCAAAACCTGCAAATACCATTTCATAGCAGAATCAGAAAATCCTGGACTGGTTTGGGTTGGGAGGGACCTTAAAAACCGTCTCATCCCACCCCCTGCCATGGGCAGGGACACCTTCCACCAGCCCAGGTTGCTCCAAACCCCGTCCAACCTGCCCTTGGACACTTCCAGGGATTCCCTGCCCTGTATGGATGGTCTGGGCACTGAGATATTTATTGCTTGGCAAATATCTGCCTCATCCATGGGCCTCCTTCGGGATTCTTAGGGATTTCTGGAGGTTCCCACAGGACAGGGACAAGAAGGCTCTTGCAGGGACTCGGTGCCGTCAGAATTCCTGTTCACAGCTTTGTCACTTTTTAATCTGTTTGACCTTCTTAATGCAAATGGTGAGTGGTACTTCTATTTTTCTTGATATAATACATGGATTTATCAGCCAAATATTGTGACTTATGCTCTGTGTATATAGAAGTGTATATGCACATTTATTTTATCAATATATGTCTGGGTTTATTACAAATACCAGCCTGTCAAAATCGATTGTTGACACCTTTTTCCCATTACCTTTTGTTCCTTCCCTCAGCCCTTTTCTTCTTCATTTCCAAAGCACGCCCAGTTCTTATTGTGTGGAAAAGCCTTTTCTTTAATCACTCCTCGTTTTCAATTTAGCTTGAAATTACTTTTTCAAAGTGAAGGACTGAAGCTGAACATCAGCAAAGCTTGTTTGCTCTTGCAGGAGTCAGAATCCAATGCCAGTTGTGCAGACAGGAAATGTGTCGTGATAGGAGTTACAGGAATAATTTGATAACTCTAATTAATATTATTAATTCACTAATACCATTTTAAATGAGATTTGGGGGGGAAAAAGGTCCATCTAACAAAACCAAGAGAGTTTAGATTTCAACTTGCTTAATGTTTCTTTAAATAGATATTTTTGCATCTTCAGTGCAGTTCTGTGTCTAAATTACTCAGTATTTTCAAGTGTAACAGCAAAAAAATCTTGGAGTAAATGTAAATTAAAGAGAATGAATGCATTGGGAATATTGTCTGCTCCCTGCTGATTTTTGGGAATAAGGAATCTGATGTCCAGGCTCTGGCAGAATCAGCCCCTGACCACAAACCTCGTTATTTTCTGGATATTTTAAAGAAATGTTCCTTAATTCCTTGGCTCCTGCTTCCTCTGTGCTGATGGTGCCACTTTCTCCTCTCCCTTTTTTTTAATGTACTTCCACATGTGTCATCATTAATTTTGTCATCCAACTTTGCTTACTGGGCTCAGTTGGAACCCTTTGGAATTCCTTCCCTTGGCACATCATTCAGGAGTAGCTGTTTATACCTGTTTTGTAAGCTACACCCACTTGCCTTTTTTCCTTCTCCCCTTTTCCCACTTGCTTTTCCCCATTTCCCTTTCCCCCTTTCCCTTTTTTCCTTTTCCCCCTTTCCCTTTTTTCCTTTTCCCCCTTTCCCTTTTTTCCTTTTCCCC
>VWZF01000159.1:0-33132 GCA_013396755.1 Sclerurus mexicanus | reverse complement strand
TTCCTTTTCCCCCTTTCCCTTTTTCCCTTTTTTCCTTTTCCCCCTTTCCCTTTTTCCCTTTTTCCTTTTCCCCCTTTCCCTTTTTTCCTTTTCCCCCTTTCCCTTTTTTCCTTTTCCCCCTTTCCCTTTTTTCCTTTTCCCCTTTCCCTTTTTTCCTTTTCCCCATTTCCCTTTTTTTCCTTTTCCCCCCTTTCCCAAGAAGCATTCCAACTCGCATTTCCTGTTGCCAATTCAATTATTTCCCTCCCTGTAATTCTCCTCTCACTACCCGCTTTAAGCAGCAATTAAACCCACGTTAATTGGCAGTCTTTAATTAAAAGTCAGTCCGAAGTCTCTCCGTGCTGTGATTAGTGCCCCTCAGCAGGTGATGGAGCACAGGCTCAGGGCAGAGCTGCTGGAAGGGGTAATGCCAATGTGAGTTTTGGGATGGAATTTCCCCTGTGGTGCTGCTCGGTCAGTTCTGTGCAGTCTGAGGGGTGACAGCTGAGGCACCTGAAGGACATTAATGGGTCAGAAAGTCACACCCCTGATGACAAAAAGCTCTTCTTGTTTGTAAAAGCAAAAGCTTGCTTAACAGAATATTGAAAGTGGTTTATTTGCATCCATCACACATTAGTAGTCATTTCCACTTATCAGGTGCCAGCTTAGTTAGAAAGACAGAAGGAAATAATTCCCCAAAATATAATTATGTGTTAAAATGTCTGTCTGTCTATCTATCTGTCTATCTATCATAATTGTGTGTATATTATATTATATTACATTATATTTTTGGTATAAACCATTTCCATGTGTTTTTGTGAGCAGTGAACTGGAAAAAAATGTGAAATATCCCAAAGAGCAAAGAAATACAAGCTAGAAGCTGAAATGAATCAAATTAATTTTCAAATTAAATGAAATATTATTTCTTTGAGTTCCTGTACCAAAAATTCCTGTGCAGCCTTGGCTATAATGGAAGTTTCTGGCACGGTAGACTGGGGAAGGGAAATGGGGATTTTAAAGGAGTAGCAGGTGATGGGAGTAGGAGCCCTTTGGAAAAGGATGGGAATGTGCAGAAAAGGATGGGGATGTGCAGAAAGGGATGTGAATGGGAATGTGCAGAAAAGGATGGGAATGTGCAGAAAAGGATGGGAATGTGCAGAAAGGGATGGGAATGTGCAGAAAGGGATTGGGAATGGGAATGTGCAGAAAAGGAAGGGAACGTGCAGAAAAGGAAGGGAACGGGAATGTGCAGAAAGGGATGGGAATGGGAATGTGCAGAAAGGGATGGGCATGGGAACGTGCAGAAAAGGAAGGGAACGTGCAGAAAAGGATGGGAATAGGAAGGTGCAGAAAAGGAAGGGAATGTGCAGAAAAGGATGGGAATGGCAAGGTGCAGAAAAGGAAGGGAACGTGCAGAAAAGGATGGGAATGGCAAGGTGCAGAAAAGGAAGGGAACGTGCAGAAAAGGATGGGAATGGGAATGTGCAGAAAAGGAAGCTGAAGGCTGAGCTGGAGCTGCCATGGGATGTTGGGGATGGCCAAGAGGAAGCCGGAGTGTGACCCTGCCGGGAAAGCCGAGCGCAGCGCCCCGGCCTTTGGGGACGGCCGGGTGCCGTGGGATGGGGGCGGATGGGAAGGCCGGCCCCGGAGCTCTGATCGCTGTGATTTAATTCCCAGAGATCCAGGAGAGCCGCTTCTCCCCGTGCCTGCCGCTCCCGCGGCGCTCGGAGCCCGGACGGAGCAGCCCCGAGGAGTCGCCGCCGCAGCCCCCGGGAACGGCCCGGGAGCACTTGAGGTGGGAGGAGGTCGATAACTCGAGGGTTAAATAACGGGATCGTTAGGATTTTGAGGGTTAAGTAATGAGATCTCAGGAGATTGGGAATTAATGACATTAATAATTGGAGAATTAAATAACGGCAGCACGAGGGTTTGAGAGTTAATGACATCACAAGGGTTTGAGAGTTAATGACATCACAAGGGTTTGGGAATTAATGACATCACGAGGGTTATTTAGTTAATGACATCACGAGGGCTTGAGAGTTAATGACATCACGAGGGTTTGAGAATTAGATAATGGCATCCTAAGAATTTGAGAATTATGACATCGCAGTCATTTGAGAATTAAATAATGACAGTAGAAGAACTTGAGAATTAAATAATGACATACAAGAATTGGAGAATTAGATAATGACATCACAAGACTGAGAATTAAATAGACTTCATTAAGAATTTGAGAATTAAATAATGAGATCTTGAGTTTGAGAATTAAATAACAACTTCTTAAGAATTTGAGAATTTTATAATGACATCACAGTATTTTGGGAATTAAACAATGACATCACAAGAATTTGATAATAATGACATCACGAGAGTTGGAGAATTAAATAATGACTTCACAAGCCTTTGAGAAATGACATATCCTTTAATAATTAATGACATCATAATAACTTGGGAACTAAACAATGACATCATAATAATTTCACAATTAAACTATTGCACAATAATATTCGGATCATTAAATAATGACATCACAATAATATGATAATAACTTTAGATTTAAATAATTTGATAATGATATAACAATTTGATAGTAATATAATGGTGACAATAAAATTTGAGAATATTTTATAGTCACAGAAATAATATAATTTTTATATTGTAATTAATTTTTATTATTTTGTTACTATATTTTAGTATGTATTTTGCATATCCATTTTATAGATAATATATTTTTATTATAATATATATTTGGTTTATATGACATTTTAATATTTATAATTCTTCAGGTTTATATACATATACTTTATATATTTTTATATCTATTNTATTGTAGTATTGATTTTATGGGACATTTGTTGTATTCCTTTACATTCCTCCAGATTTACCTACATTTAACATACACTTTATACATTTATGCAATTTTTATTCTAATATTTACATTTCAGGCCATTTTTGGTGTTTATTTCTTCCCCCTTCTCCGGCTTTAGGGCTGTGTCTGTGTCTGTTTAGCTGAAGTTCTTTTCCTTGGATATTAAAGCAGGAAATCAGGATGTTGGGATCAAACAGATCACCAGACATTCACATCCTTTTCCTGCCTTTTCCAGAGGAATCCCCGACGTTTCTGGAGTGTCTCAGGAGCTGTCAGAGCGTTCCCACATCCATGGAGCTCCATCCCCGAGGGACACGGCCCCTCCTTTGGATGCTCCCGGTGGCTCCTGCACCTTATCCCAACATCCCCTTCCATCCGGGCACGCCCATCCTGGAGATGCCACTGGTGGTGCTGCTTTGTCTTCCCAGAGCTCCTTGTGTGGAGAACTTGGGAGCGAGGAGGCCAGGAAAGCCTGGAAAACTGGTGAGGAGACGCCCCAGACAAGTGAGGATTCGGGAAACTCCGCTCCAAAGGTGATCCTGGAAAAGAGACCAAACCATGTGGGAGCTTCTCTTCCAAAGCAGCCCGGGAGCCCTGGACGTTCCTCCAGTGCCAACGACGTTCCAGCTGCTGCTTTGGAGCTTTCAGGGAGAGAACGGGAGCTCCTGAGGCAGGAGGAGTTCTCATCCTCGGGGAATTCCTCCTACAAAACAGCTCAGACGAAAATGTCGGAAAAAAGTGAAAGGGGGAAGGAAAAGGAAGGAATGGTTGGGAGCGAGGGAGAAGTCCTGGAGAAGCTGGACAAAGAACAGAAGGTCCCTGAGCTGGATTTGTCAAATGATGGCTCGAGGAATGACCACTTCAAAAATCCATGTGTTCTTTCTGCCAGGACTTCTGAGCCGGGCAAAGGAATGTCGAAGGAACGTGGAGTGGAGTTAAAAGGCTCTGGAAGCTCGAGGTTCACGGCTGTTCCTGAGGAACTCCAGGAAGCTCTCCTGGATCAGCAGCAGAAACAGCCTTCTCCTGGCGTGGGATTTGGGAAAGAGGAGTTTATCCCTGCTGTGACAAACGCCAGGGATTGTGCACCTGGACAACAGCTTGGTGACATGGAAGCACCTCCGTGCAGTGAGGAATCTCCGGTGGGAACAGCCCCCGGAGGGAGCAGGAATGAATTAACCGCCTCGGATTTTTCCATAGAAGGGGGCCACAAAGTCACAGACATTTCCCCTTCCTTTAATCTTGCAGGCGAGGCCTCCTTCTGCCTCCACTTTGCTCATCCCAACTATCAATCTACTCCGGGGATGCTCCTAAAGAAAAATGGGAAGGCAGAAGAACTGGCGATCCGGTCGGATCTTCAGGCCTCTCCTTCGTGTTCGAGTGAAGGAGCTCCAGGGAGCTCACCCGTGTCCCTTGGGAAGCGGCACTCACCCCACCGTGCTCCGAAGGAAACCAGTTTTGAGCCCTTCAGATGGAAATATCCCAACACCGGAAGGATCCAGTCTCTCCCATCGCTTAGTTTCATGGAGAAGGTTGGATCCTGGAACATGAGCCAGCCAGAGCGGGCGCCTCATGCCGTGACTCCAGGTGGATTTTCTCTGGGAAGAAAAGCCTCCAGTGCAATTGCCATTTTATCCAAGCAGAAAAGCAGCCTTGATCCCAAGGATTTTGCTGCCACTTCCTCTAGGGAGACAGGTTCTCTGGGAAGTTTGCATTTTCCGACCGAAAACTTCCTGCTTGTCCCCCCTCTTAGGAGATCCCAGTCCGACGACGCGGTGAATGTTTCCAGCGGGAACAGATCCTTGGCTGGAGTTATTCCACCTGCCAACTCCACAGAGGCGCTGCAGCCTCCAGAAGGAAAATCCCGCGTTTTAGGAGCGTTTGGCGATAATTTGATCCGAAAGATTGTTTCTGGATGCGGTGGGGAAGACACGGAAAGCAATAACCCGGGACAGAGCTCAGATCCAAATGTTTCCGTCTGCAGCGTTGCTCAGCTCCCGAAAAAGGATGACAGCTCTGCAGCCGGTGACCTCAGGGATTGGGATGCTCCTGAAAATCAGCCTCCCAGCCCCGATATTCCCACTGGTCCCGTCATCCTGGACCAGTTCGGGACAATGACTCCGGATAGTTTGAATCTTCCCCTTAGTCCCGGGGAGAGCAGCCGGCGGGGTTTGGGATCCGCTCGGAGCTCCGGGGGGATCTCCAGGCGCTTCCCCAATGCAGGAGGTGACAACCCTGTCCCCGTCGGAGCAACTGCCCTGGGAACTCCAAGGAAAGAAGAGTTGGATATTGAGGAAAGGATCCCAGTAAGTGTCGTACTCATTTCAGCTCTGCTTTCAGTTACCCGCTCTTTTTTTTTCTGAATTATCCGTTTATTTCCCAGAACTATCCACGTTTTTCCCTGAGTTATCCCTTTTTTCCCCCGAGTTATTCCTTTTTTTTCCCTCAAGTCTTTTGGTTTTTTCCAAGTTATCCTTTCTCCCCCCTAGTTTTCCTTTTTTTTCCCCAGATATCCATTTTTTCAGTTTTGCATTTCTTCATTTTTTCAATTATCCTTTTTTAGTTTATTTTTTATCAGTTTTCCTTTTGTTTTCCAGTTTTCCTTTTTCCCCCTAGTTTTCCTTTTTCTTCCAGTTTTCTTTTCTCCCCACTTTTCCTTTTTTCCCAGTTTTCCTTTGTTTTTTCAGTTTCCTTTGTTTTTTCACTTTTCCTTTGTTTTTCCAGTTTTCCATCTGTCTTCCAGTTTTCCTTTTGTCTTCCAGTTTTCTTTTTTTTTCAGTTTTCTTTTTTTCCAATTTTCCATTTTTTTTTCAGTTTTCCACTTTTTTCCCCAGTTTTCCTTTTCACCTGCTGTTATTTTAGGACACTCCAGTAGGACCCAGTCCCTACAGACGAACCAAACTGGTTTTACCCTGCTCTGTGCTGCGACTGGATTTCATCCCTGGCATTCGTTCAGCTTATCTTAGATACAGAGGGGGAAAAGATCCCCTTTAGGTGATATTTAGCACGGACAGGAAAGGGCGGGATATGGGAAAGATTTCCTGTGTTTTCCAGGTGTAAGTGAGAGTGTGATGGGAGCAGAATGCGGGAGAAATGGGAATTGGTGGCTGATGGTGGTGGAATGTAAAGGACTCAGAACAGGACACTGTAACTGTTCATCCTGGAGAAGAGAAGGCTCCAGGGACACCTGAGAGCCCCTTTTGGTGCCTAAAGGGGCTCCAGAAGAGCTGGAGAGGGACTGGGGACAAGGGACAGGAGGGACAGGACACAGGGAATGGCTTCCCAGTGCCAGAGGGCAGGGCTGGCTGGGATATTGGGAAGGAATTGCTGGCTGGGAGGGTGTTGAGGCCCTGGCACAGGTTGGGCAGAGAAGCTGTGGCTGCCCCTGGATCCCTGGGAGTGTCCAAGACCAGGTTGGACGGGGCTTGGAGCACCCTGGGCTGGTGGAAGGTGTCCCTGCCCATGGCAGGGGTGGCACTGGATGGTCTTTAAGGTCCCTTCCAACCCAAAACATTCCATGATTCCATGACAGTGATAAAATGAAGTCTGATCAAAGCCTTGGGACCAAGTTGGTTGTGGCTCTTCCAGCAGAGCCGTGAGGAGCCGTTCCTGGTCTCCAGCTCCTCCCAAATCCCAGGTTCTAATTATCCAAACCTGAGGTTGGGACTCAAGTGCTGAGTAAGGAAATGCGGGAGAGCTGAGCTCACACACCCACGGCTCTGCAGGAATAGCAAACCCAACACAGAACTCCTTGGAAATGAAATGGCTTTTATTTTCTATAAAGACTCCTTCTGCTTGTTCACTTTGTTCCAGTTTCCAAGGCCTAAAACCTTAATTCTTTAGATATTGCTCATAAAAGACGTTCAAAGCCTCTTCATACCTTCCCTCTTTTATATCTCCCTTGGCTAATCCGGATTTCTTCCCTATTTTGGGAAGTTGGGAGAGGGAGCAGAGCACTTGGTGGCATCCGTGTTGACGCTGCTCATGGCTCTGGGGTGGTAGAGAAGATGCAGATTGATGCTAACGATAAACATGGAATTATCCTCGGAGTAAGAGGCTGCTCCTCTCACAAGCTGACTCCCATAAGAATCAGGTCCTTGGGGCTGGGGGTTGGGAGCTTTTTTCACTCTGTTTTCTTTGGGAAATACGTGTGGAAACAAATATAAATGCCGTGGGGAGGGTATTGGGAGTGAAATGCCCGAGGTGGAAAGGTGAGTTGTGGTTAGGGCTGTAATTAGGCTGCGTGTTGAGCCCTGTTCCCGAGGGATTCTGCTCTCCGGAATCACTGACGAGGTAAAGGGGATCAGGTCACTTGCATGGCTGTTACGATGTAGGTTTGGAATAAAGTCAGAGGAAATGGAGTTGGCCAGGATCCATAAAGTAATTAATTTCATTTTCTTGGCTAGTTTAGGACATGGGATGGATGAGTGGAGTTTAATTTGCTTCTGCAGGGGATTAAGTCGAGGAAAAATTTGGGTTCTTTTTTTAATGTGTGTAACGTCTGTATGTAAACTTAGAAAAATTGCTTTCTGGGGAGGTTCTAAGTGACCTTTGGTAGGTTCTTAACCTCCCTGAGACTCCTTCAAAAGCCATTAATTCAGGGAATGCTGCGTTGTGTGTCAGAACAAATATCTCGTGTTGTCCAGAGAAAGCTGGGCTCATCCTCGTGACATTTTTCTCCAGTTTATCAGTTTGGGGGTTTGAGGATGATTTTCCTTTGGCTCCTCCAAACTAATTGCTTTAATTTTGGTGGAGTTATACTTGGGCAGCAGAGGGTGATTCTACCCCTTGGCCAGTACAGGTTTATACCAAGTTGATCAGAGCGGGATGGAGCAGCTCCTGTGAGGAAAGACTGGGAGACTGGGGATTGTCCAGCCTGGAGAAGAGAAGCTTTGGGGTGACCTAATTGTGGCCTTCTAGGAAACATAGAGAGGGACTGGGGACAAGGGCTGGAGGGACAGGACACAGGGAATGGCTTCCCAGTGCCAGAGGGCAGGGCTGGCTGGGATATTGGGAAGGGATTGCTGGCTGGGAGGGTGTTGAGGCCCTGGCACAGGTTGGGCAGAGAAGCTGTGGCTGCCCCTGGATCCCTGGGAGTGTCCAAGGCCAGGTTGGAGCAACCTGGGCTGGTGGGAGGTGTCCCTGCCCATGGCAGGGGTGGCACTGGATCCTCTTTAAGGTCCCTTCCAACCCAAACCATTCCATAAGCCTCTGATTCCCCACAGCAACCTCACAAAAGCTGTTTCATGAGGGTTTTTAACCAGCTCTGACCAAAACATTCCCAACTATTTGCCTTGGAGAACTTCAACAGACTCACCCTAAAACTGGGGAGCTTCCCTGCTTCCTGGCTGGAATTTCAAAGCCTGCAAGTGTTTTCTGTGCAGCAACTGTTGGAGGAGGAAAAAGGTTTTTATCCCAAACTTTTGTGTTCTCCTTCCCACTGAGAAATGCCATTTTAAAGAGGGGAGGCTGAAGTTCACCAGCCTCCTCTGAGGTATCCAACTTCTCACTCCTGCAGCATCCAGAGCACTGGACCAAAACATTCCACAACTCCAACATCCATTGACACTCTCCAAGTGTTTCTGCTTCCTTCTTTTGCCAGGTATATCTCCGTAACCTTGGCATTGAGCAGTCCCCTGGGACTATTTTGGCTCCATTTATACCCCGAGGACCCATCAGGGAAGTTGAGTTTTCCCCTTCAGAGCTCAGGACACTGAAGGAGCCCGTGGACGCATTGCCCAGGATCCCTCCAAAGGCACTAGGTATGGGAAATGGGGACCTTGTGCTGGGAAAGCCTTGGAAAACACAGGAATTCCCTCATCTGGGAAATTGCTCTTGGCCTGGTGGGGTCAAGTGTGTATTTTTTCTGTTCCATTTGTGTGAGTTGATCTTTTCCTCTGTCAAATATGAGATATTTGGCATTGGAAAAGTGCTAAAACCTTGGAAAACTTGCCTCCTCACTAAGGAATTATGGGCATGGAGCAGCTGCCAGCCAGTGCAGTGACACTGTGTCTTCTTTTTCCCCCTTTATTTCTCTTTTCCCTGGAGTTCTTAAGAAGGGAATGGTTTGTATCTTGAGATGAAAGAAACGTGACCTGACATTCCCTTCCTGTGAGAGGAATAAATCTCGGTTTCTTTTGCATTCTGGGACTTCTTGGTGTGTTCAATGTGACCAAAAGTTAGCAGCATTTTTATGACTGACCAGTTCTGTTCATAAATCCATCCACCTAATAAAATAATAATAACAACAACAAGATCAATATGACTTTAGCAGGAGCTGAGTCATTTCTGTGGCAAGAACAGTGTGTGCCCAGGTGGGGTTAAGATGCCCTTCAGTGACTTCCCCATGTGGTGTGTCATTAAAATGTGAAAATGGGCATTAAAACTGCTTCCCAAGTGGAATTTCCTTACTGTATTCTGGTTTGGGATTTATATCTGTATCCAGTGGGAAGAGCAGATCTGGAGACTCTTCCCAAGTGCCTCTCTGAGCCTTTCCATATCTGTGACTTCAGCCATCCTCCACTGGCCTGTTTTTCTGACCAGAAGTGATCAAATGCATCTCTTACCTTCTCTTCGGACTTTTATCCTTCTTTAAGGATTGTGGGAGACTTTGGCAACTTTGATCCTGGGATTTGGCACAGGGGTAGAGTTTCCCTCAGTAGAATCACAGAATCGTTGAGGTTGGAAAAGCTCCAAAATCCAGTCCAACCATCCCCCAGCACTGCCAAGGCCACCACTGACCCGTGTCCCCAAGTGCCACATCCACAGGGATGTTAAATCCCTCCAGGGGTGGGGACTCCACCCCTGCCCTGGGCAGCTGTGCCAGGGGTGGACAACCCTTTCCATGAGGGAATTTTCCCAATATCCAGTCTAAGCCTCCCCTGGTACAACTTGAGGCCATTCCCTCTCCTCCTATCCCTGTTCCCTGGGAGCAGAGCCCGACTCCCCCAGCTCCAACCTCTTTTCCCTGTTCTGCTGGGCTCTGGGTAACTTAATGTGCTTGAAAATAATCAGGGCCTTCCTAACCATGGTGTGTCCTTTGCCATTTTCCAAGAGGATATTTTGGCAGTACTGCCCCCCAGCCCTCCTTTTCCCTGCAGGGCCAGTTTTACAACCCAGGGGTTCTTTTGGACATTCAGGCCACCACTGTGTCATTTATCTGAGAACATTTACTTCAAATCTAGTCTGAGCATTTATTTAAAAGCAAGTGATTTAAGTCAAGTTCTGTAGTTTGTCATTCATCAAAATGGTCTGAAGTTTTCATTCAGCAGGCAATTCTCATGGAAATCCCGATTCAAGTCTCATTCTAAAAATGAGGGAAAATTTCAATGTTTGAATTCTTCCCTTCCTTTACAAGCCCTTTAGTACAAGAGAAACGAGTCTTTAGTGGTGCAGCTGTTCTGGGGCCTCGAAATTAATGACTCTGCTGTGTCTTTGTAGGTAAATTGCTGTCAGCATTTGAAGTGATGCCAACAAGTTTTGACTCCGACGCTTCCACTCTCAGCATTTCTCTCCCCGTGGAGTCAGAGGTTGGCTCTGATGTTCTGTCACCCCGTGAGCTCTCTCCCAGCTTCTCCAAGTTTTTTGGAGACAACCCGCTGAGCCAGTGCAGCGTGTCGTGCCACCGGCTGGAGATGGATGCTCCGATTTCCACACCGTGGCATCCAGAGTGTTCCGCTGAATCCAAACTTGCTGGACCAAAGCAGGATCTCCTGGACTGCTCTTCTGACGCTGGGAGCCCTGCGAAAAGGGTTCAGGATCCTGCTCCGAATGAGTCTAAGGATTTAGAGAGCAGCCTGCGGAGATGGGCTGCTGGTGTTTTGGCTGGAGTTAAAAATGGAGTGGAAGCTGAGAGAGGATCCCAAACCTCCAGTGTGGGAAGTGGGAGAGATGAGGGGCCGGGAAGTGATTCTGTGCCTGGATCGGGTGTGCTGAGGGACATCCGGGAGCTCCTGGCAGAGGCAGAGGATTTCAGTGCCAGGTGGGGCCGTCCTGCCTTTTCCTTGGCCTCATGTAGGGAAACTGGGGAGTCTTCCCCGGTGCTGCTGAGACAGGAGGATGATCCCAAAGATTCCAGGTTAGGGAAGGACAGCAGCATCCCTCGGCCTCGGAAGAGACTGTCGTGGGATGAGGCTGCGACCCATCAAAGCATGCGGGAAGAGGGGTTGGGAATAAACCCTTGGAATTCCGGCGCGTGTCGTTTAAGATGGGAAAATACTTTTGCTGCCGCCCTGTGCCACAGCAAAGGGGTGAAGGAAATATCCCAGGAGCTCAGGGCAGGAAAATCCGCGGGAAGGTCGGAGCCAGAGGGTTGCAGCAGCGCAACCACGGACAGGAACCAGGCTGCTGGTGTGGGCCTTGCCCAGAGCGCTGAGGACAGCGAGGGCAGCACTGGGAGAACCTCAGAGCTGGGCAACCCTCCATCCTCAGAGCCTTTGGGAAGCGTCACCGACATCCCGGGAGGCTCCCGGAGCGCGTCCCGCTCCGGCCGAGCTGGAAGCGGAGCAGGCGGCGCCCGAGGCAGCGATGACAGCAGCAGTGGAGATTCCCTGGCTGCCCGTGTCAGACACCTTCTGGGGAACCCTCCTCCCTCACAGAGTCCAGGGAATGGCACAGGAGGAGGGAATGTCTTCCGGAGCATCCCGTGGGGAGCTGCTGGTGCTGGGATCAAGGGAGCAGGGATGGGGGAGAGCGGCAGCAGCAGCAGTGGGGACTCCCTGGCTGCCCGGGTGAGGAGCCTCCTCAGGGGTGGATCCCCTGGAATGGATGCAGCCCAAATCCTCAGGAATGCAGAAGAGCAGGAGAGGAAAATCCGAGGTGAGGAAACGCCTCGGTTGTGTTTTGGTGCTAAAAGTGGCAAATTCAGGTTTGGGTTTAAGGGATTGCTTTGAAATGGGATGTGGAGGTAAGAGGATCTCAGTGTGTTCCCCTGATTTTAAAGGTGATTACAATAATAAGCTTTAATGGGACAGGGCTTAAATGATGGATAATTTTTAGTAATCTTATGTACTAGGATAGAATAGGGTGGAATTAGGATTTTCCACTTGGGAAACCACCTTTTGCCTGACGTTGGTATTTTGCCCGCGTAGTTTTTAGGTCGAGAGTTTGGGAAGGGATTGTGTGAGCGAGTTATGATTTGTGTCTGAGCCTGCAGGGATGACAGGACCAGGCAAAAGGTCCTGGATCCGTCTCTCCAAAGAAATATTCAGAAATCCCATTTTACATTGTATTCCTGGTTGGTCCATGAGCTCTGGAATATCACGGTGGGCTTTGTTCCCTCGGTTGTGGTAACTGGAAATGCGCAGCTTGGATTTGAAGTTATAAAACTGCTCTCATGCCATGAAATGGGTGGAGAAACCTCCTGGTTTGTGTTCTTTGGCAGCCTGGGTGAAGCTGAGACTGGCCAGCCATTCCCAGGAATCCGGGCCAGACTGGGATGAAGAGACCCAGCAAAGAATCGAGGAGATAAAGGCAGAGCTGCTCCTGAGGGCCAAGAAATCTGTACAAGCCAAGGTACAACCAGCTCAAGGAGGGGGAAATGCTTCTTCACGGGCTCTTTTGGGATTTTGGAGGGGTTTTTATTGATTTTCCCCGAATAGTGGTTGGAATCTTGAGAGAGGAGCTGTTTGGGATGTGGGGAGGTGACCCGGAGCCCTTCCAAAGGAAGGTATGGAGGAGTTGGGAGTTTCTGTGAGAAGGTTCCCACAGCTCCCGGTTCTTAGTTGGCTTGAGGAGCTCTTTTCCCAAAATATTTACGCAGGTGCTGATTGTGCCTTGGAAGCTCCTCCTCTCCTCCCCTGGCAGGAATTCTGTGCCCAATGGAATATCCTCTGGGTAATGGGAGTTGCTGTTGTGCTAATTCCCGGGAGCTACTTGGATTTCAAAGGATGCTCCAGGGAAGGAAGGAGTGGATTGTTCCTGCCTTGCGCTGATCAGAGGGAAGGGGCTTTCCCAGAGCGAGGAAGAGCCCTTTTGGAGCCCAAACTCCTTCCCGGTAAGGAAAACTCTGGGATGGTGCTCCCAGGATGTTCCTAAGAGCAGCTGGGAAGTGTCTGGAGGAGCAATCCAGGTGTTAATGCTGATTTGGGGCAGGGCAGGAGGAGTTTCCAGTCTCCTGCAGCTCAGTTTTTCTGGGAAAACTTGCCATGGAATTGCCATGTTTTGTGTATCCCCTTTGGAATGTTTCTAGCTCCATTATGGGTATGTATATCCACAGTGGGATGTGTCTGAGCAGAGTATTTTACCTTTAAATATCTCTTTTTGGCATTTTCCAGTGTGATTATGTCAGGATTTCCAGGGATTGGTGTTTCAGGCAAGTGCCCTGAGCTTTAGGAAGAGCTTCCTTTTTATTTTTTCCTTTCTTTTTTTGCTTTTTGTTTTTCCCTTTATGTCTTTTCCTTTGTTTTCTCCTTTATGTTTTTTTCCTTTATGGTTTTCTTCTTTATGTTTTTTCCTTTATGTCTTTTCCTTTTTTTTCTCCTTTATGTTTTTTTCCTTTATGGTTTTTCCTTTACGCTTTTCCCCTTTATGCTTTTCCCCTTTATGCTTTTCCCCTTTTTTTCCCCTTTATTTCTTTTCCCTTTATTTCTTTTCCTTTGTTTTTCCTTTATGTTTTTCCTTTTTCCCCCCTTGTAGACTGCCAGGAGAAGCAGTAATGGTTGTTTTGTTTGATTTAATTAAAAGTCTTGCATTAGTAAGAGTGAAAGATAGTGTTTTAAGAGTACTCTGTGTCTGTGTTCATAGTTCTTTGGCACTGGTGAGAGAGACATCAATTCCCAAAGACCCATCAGCCCAAAATTCCCAGGTATTCCTGTACTGATGGAATCTCTGTGTGGGAAGCTGGGCTGCAAAACCTGACTATTTGATTAATTTTTAGAAACTCACCTTTCTTAAAAACAAACCACAAATACAAATCTGGAGGCCTTGAAGCTTTTTTTTTCTCCCTTAGCTTTCAGATTTTGTTTGATCCCAACTTTGGCCTTAAAATGAACTTGTTGCAGTCAAGTGTTTTACCTTAATGTGACTCACTGTCAGCTGGGAATTGTTTTATTCTGATTTAGAGTAAGAAGAAATTCACCACAGTTTTACAAACTGAGTTTCCAAGAAATTGCTTGAGTCCAACCACAACACTTTGTGCTTTGATCTCGAAAATATTTTTGCTCTGCAGTGTTTTTAATTTGAGATAAAAAATGGTTTGAATTTGCAGGGTGAGGGTCACTGGGGTAGTTTTTTTCTTTTAGATAAATGTATTTCTCCCTCCAAGCAAAACAATACGTGAAAAATACAGATTGTTGAAAACTATTTCACTGAAAACAAAATGCAGCCAGACAAAACAATCTCCTATAAATTGAGTGGAAACTCTTGTGGAAAATACCTGTTGACTTTATGGAGCCAAACTGCTGCATGGACTTAAAAGAACAAAGATTATGACAAGATATTTTTCTTCCACTAAACTTTCGACACTGAGAAACACAAACTGTTCTCAGCACTCAAACAAACAATTCCTCCAGCAGAATAAAATCTTTATTCAGTGCTTCTGCTGCAGATCCGTGATGGATGTTCCTTGGGAGAATTTAGACTCCCGTTTTCTGAGGTTTCTGAGGTGACAGCTCAAGGAGTCTCCTGTATCCCTCTGGTGTTTTATTGTTGGCCACAGGAAGCCTCTGGAGCTGGGCTATAAAAAGAGGAAGGAGCAGGACAGCTGGGAAGGTTCTTCTCTGTGATGATTTGCTTGTGGAGACTGTTCCATCTTTGGAGGCAGCTGAGGATCTCTGGGAGCTGTTTGTCACACACAGAGCGTGAAGAAGCAGCTTCGTGTGCATTTCTCGAGTTCTGGCTGAGCAGAGTGTTCAGGGAGGGGACGGGGACATGGGAATGCTGCAGACGTGTCCTCAAGTGGCTCCAAAAAGTGGAATATTCAGTGTGAACAGGCTGGGAGAGCTGGGGGGGCTCACCTGGAGAAGAGAAGGCTCCAGGGACACCTGAGAGCCCCTTTTGGTGCCTGAAGGGGCTCCAGGAGAGCTGGAGAGGGACTGGGGACAAGGCGTGGAGGGACAGGACACAGGGAATGGCTTCCCAGTGCCAGAGGGCAGGGCTGGCTGGGATATTGGGAAGGAATTGCTGGCTGGGAGGGTGTTGAGGCCCTGGCACAGGTTGGGCAGAGAAGCTGTGGCTGCCCCTGGATCCCTGGGAGTGTCCAAGGCCAGGTTGGAGCAACCTGGGAGAGTTTAAGGTGTCCCTGCTCGTGGCAGGTTTTGGAGTTGCTAAGAATTAAACCTTACAGTTTTCCTCCTAAACTGGGCACCCTGTTCCCCCACCTATATTTTCTGGGTGCTCCCTCTTGCCTTTCACCCAGAGCCTCTCCCCTTTGCACCCTGTTTTCTTCCACTCTCTGCTGTATTTTTCCACTCCTTGTGCTTTCTCACTTCTTCAGGAAGTTCATGGAGTTGTAGCTCTAAATTTGCACTGCAAACTCCTGTGGATCATATGCCACCCAGATCATTTTTGGAAGGATGACACATAACAAGCACAATAAAACATGTGAAAGGCTTGGGAAGATGAGTTTATAGCAACTTCTGTGCTTGCTTTCAGCAGTGGGAGTTGCTCAGTGTTACTTCAGGCCGTTGAACTGGCACGTGGTTTAGGGAAGGGATGTCTTGGGATCATCCCTGTGCTGGATCATCCCTGCTCCATGTTCTTGCAGTCTTCCACAGGTCCTCGTTGTCCATTTTGGCTGTAGGAAATTCAGGAAGCCAAATGAACTCATTTGCTGGTTTAAAATAGATAAGGGCTCCAAAAACTGGAATAACGAGCCAGGCCTTGCTGGGATAGTTCACTGCCGAATTGGCATCTGGGATGTGGAAAAGTTGGGAATGCTGTTGTAAAATCCTTGTTTGTATTGGTGGTTTACACCAAAAATGCCTTTGAGTGATTTTTATTGCCAAATTCCAACTGGTTGATGAGGATATAACCATCCAGGGACTTGTGCTATTAATGGAATACACTCTGCTGCTTCCACAGTTATTCCAGTCTCTAGGAACAAGTAAATAAAGCCTAAATTTTGTTGCTTTTTTTAAAAAAAAGAAGCTTATCTGGCCCATCTCCATGGCACTACCTTTATCTCAGAGTTGCTCTCTGCACCTCAATGGAACTGCTTTGAATTACACTTAAATGAATAAAATCATGGAATCGTTAAGGTTGGAAAAGATCTTTAAGACCATCGAGTCCAACCAGCACCACCACGTTCACCATCAAACCGTACCCTCAAGTGCCACATCCACACGGTTTTGAACACTTCCAGGGCAGGTGATTCCAATGCTGGGTAACCCTTTCCATGAATAAATGATTCCTGATATCCCATCTAAACCTCCTCCGGTGGAACTTGAGATATTCCCTCTTGCTTTGTGGCGTGGAGTGGCAGGAGGGTGTGGAATTTTGTGTCGGGGCTGGGACTGACTTTAGTACCTGTTTCATTAGTGCATGTCCAAGTGAGGGAAGCTCAGTTCTGGAATTTGCTCCAGGGCAACACCAGTTGTGGGTTTGGGATCACCACTGACAGTAACAAATTGCTGTAAATGGTTTTCTCACGTTGATTACCAGTTTTTTAATTGCTCTGGGAGTAGCAGGATTTCTCTGTATGGGAGTGTGGTTTTTATTCCCTTGTTTGTAGAGTGGTCTTTAATCTGGAGATATTTCCATTTCTTCCAAGCTGCCTTCTCCTCACTCCAGGCAGGTGAGGTGCTGCAAAGATCCGCTGTCAGCTCTTGGGAGTTTCTTTTGTAAAGAGAAAAGGCTTGGGAGCAAAACTCCTGTCCGTCCCTACCTGCTGATCCCTCCACAGGACTTGCAGAGTGTAGGGAAGCTCCACATGCCCTGGCTGTGGGTGCTGGCATCCCAAAAAAACCCCCGTGCCCTGGGCTGGTCCCCCAGCGTGGGCAGCAGGGCAGGCAGGGGGGGATTGTGCCCCTGTGCCCCCTCAGGTGAGACCCCCCTGCAGAGCTGCCCCAGCCCTGGGAACAACAGCACAAGGACGTGGAGCTGCTGGAGAGAGTCCAGAGGAGGGGCCGGAGATGCTGCAGGGCTGGAGCCCCTCTGCTCTGGAGCCAGGCTGGGAGAGCTGGGGGGTCACCTGGAGAAGAGAAGGCTCCAGGGACACCTGAGAGCCCCTTTTGGGGCCTGAAGGGGCTCCAGGAGAGCTGGAGAGGGACTGGGGACAAGGGGTGGACGGACAGGTCAAAGGGAATGGCTTCCCAGTGCCAGAGGGCAGGGCTGGCTGGGATATTGGGAAGGAATTGGTGGCTGGGAGGGTGGGCAGGCCCTGGCACAGGTTGGGCAGAGAAGCTGTGGCTGCCCCTGGATCCCTGGGAGTGTCCAAGGCCAGGTTGGACGGGGCTTGGAGCACCCTGGGCTGGTGGAAGGTGTCCCTGCCCATGGCAGGGGGTGGCACTGGATGGGCTTTGAAGTCCCTTCCAACCCAAACCATTCCATGATTCCATGTTGAAGAGATTGCCAGTTTAACCTCTCTTAAGAGAGTTACAATTTTGTGGTTCACCGAACTCCAGGGTTCTGGTACAGCTGTTTCTGCTGCTCTTTGTTACAACCATCAGCCAAACCCACATGAGCTGATTTGGCACTTAAATGATCATCAACTTTTAATTAATCCCTTAATAGATGAGTCCATCCCGTCATGGTGACAGACCTGATTACTGACAGCTCTCATTTTCCTTGGAATTCTGCCATCCAGATCTTGGTGAGGCTGGGAATTTTTCCGCATAACCTCTGTGACCCGTTCTCTGTTTTCCAGGATCCTTGGGTTTGTGGCTTGAAAGCTGCCTCTGAGTATCTCCAGAGCCAGAAGCACGACACAGAGCGTTTCCAAGCTCCAAGATTCCCAACTGTCAGACACACCCAGTCCACCAGGACTCGGGAGCTTTTAGAAGCCAGCTCAGGACGGGCTGTGCCGTCTCACAGAGCCGACCCCTCCGACTGCTGCCTCCTGGAGGACATGCAGCTGAAATCCTGGAATGCTGCTCCCATGGCTGCGTGCAACCAACACCCAGCAGCTGCAACGGGGCATTCCAACGCCTTGGCTGGACTTTACCCACCGCTGGAATGGGATTCCTGTTCAACGGGGGCTGATGCCCAAGCAGAATTCCTTGTTCCAGCTCCGAGGGCGCCGCTCGTGGAGGAGCGTTCGGAAGAGGTGGCAAAGCAAATCCCTTCTGTCCCCTTCTCGTCCCGGAAACGCCTGCTGGGTTCCGAGGCCCTGGGCAGCATCCTCTCCAGGGGTGGCTTTGGTGGGATCATGCCTTTGGAGGTTGACTCTGCCAGCACTGGGGAGCAGAGCCGGGACAGGCAACACTGGGAGAGAACCGGGACCTGCCCTGCCAGCCCAGTGCTGGCTGGCTCCGTGTTCCCTGAGCTTACAGAGCAGGACACGTTCCACCCTGGCCCTGCTGACGGTGACAGAGCTGGGGTTTATCAGGACACAGGCTCTCCGTCAGCTCAGGATTCTGGGAGCTTCCATGCTGGGAAAAGACAGACCCACAGCGCAGAAAAATGTGGGTTTTTGACCCAAGATGTGAGCGAGTTGGGCAGGCAGAGGGTCAGAGCTGGGGGACGCCGCTGCGACACGGGGTTCGGTCAGGAAATAAATCCTTTCATTGAATCCCCTTCTCTGAGCTCTTTCCAGCAGGAGAAGAGCAGCGCTGGCCACATCCAGTTCTGTGAGAGCTTGGAAGGTTCAGATCCAGCTGAACAAATGGATTTGCTCAAGGATCATAGGAAGTTGGGAGAAGAGAGGAAAAGTCCTTCTGATGAACCACCTCCCATTCCAAAGGAGGTCGGGAAGGAGCAAATGGAGATGTCTGAGCATTCAGCCTCAGAGGAGGTTTTATCCACCACATCTGGAGCTCCCTGTTCGCCAGCCAAGAAGTTCGTGTCCTGTGTCCACATAACCCTTTCCTCCAGGGTTAATCCCTTGGAGCTGTGCAGCGACGGGAGTTTGGGAAGCAGGAGGAAATCGGGGGATAAACCCGAAGTTAAGGCTCAACCAGCGTCTTTGAAAGCTCCAGAAGATACAAGAGAAGCCGCTCCTAAATTGCCACCTGCTGACCCTGTTCCAGAAGCTCAAGGATCCCCTTTCCCAGAGTCTTCAGCAGATCCCAGCCAGGTGCTTTCCTCTGTTACCAGCACAGCTGGACACGAGCTGGTGCTGCAGAGCAGGGAGAGCCCTCAAATCCCTGCTCTGGGATCAGGGGAATGCATTCCCAGGAGTATCCCCAGCTCTGTACTCCCTGCAGAACCTGGGAGAGGGACTTCTGATGCTGCCACTCAGATCACAACAGAAAGTGCTGAGAAAACCACCTTCTCAGCAGAAATTTATGTTTGTTCCCAAGAGGATGGAGGTGCTGCTGCCCAGAAACCACCTGAACCTCCCAGCGGTACAACTTCATCCCATAACAGGATTCCCCCCTTCCCAAGGCAGCCTGGTGAGCAAAATTCCTGTCTTGTTTATATATATAGACTTCATTACAAATATTTGTAAGTATTAAAACCCAAAAATAAACCTATTTTTTTGGTGGAAATAACATTCTTGACATAATTTGGGTATTTAAAGTTACTCATATGGGGGGAAAAAACCCTCAAACGTGAGTTTTTCAGTCTGGTAGGGTGGGATTTGGATGGATATAGTTGGGATTCAGATCAGGTTTATCTGCAGCTGGAGCTGTGTCCAAGTCTGATTTAATGCTTGAATTCTCTGAGATTTGTATGTAGATAATTTGATTGGAGTCACCTCTTGGAGTTTAGCAAGAGATTGTCTCTTTACTGGTTTACTCTCTAGTCAAGATAATACAAAAAATAAGAGGAAAATACACACATTCCTGTTTTTAGCAAAAACCCAGAATAATAATGAAATAGAATAAATAGAATAGAATAAGAAATAGAATGGTTTTCATTAAAAAAATATCAATAAAATAGAGAAATGTGCAGGGTTTTTAATATCTGTGGACAGAGGAACGGGGATGTTGCTCAGTGCTTTCCCACACCAGTGGTGGTTCATACTGGGACTGGTAGATCAGCACACTGGTTTTATTGACTGGAGAGGCAAATCCGTGCTCCTTTACATTTATTTCCTTAAACATGGATCAGTGTGTGCACAGGAGTTATTTTTTAAGTCAGAATTTGTCACAGGTTTAATGTTGACTAGGGAAGGAAGCTGGGTTTTTTCCAGGTAAGTGGTGGTCAACTTTTTACCTTTGGGCGGGTATTAAATAATTCAATTAATGAAATAATTCAATTAAACAACAGCTGCTGTTTACCCCCACAGCTCAGCCCTTACTGCTGCCATACAAACCTTCTGGAAGTGCTGGGATGTATTATGTTCCTTACCTGAAAGGAGGAGCCAGAATGTCCCCAGCTGAGGCAGAAACCAGTGCTGAGAGCTCTCACTCAGGTACTTCTTTATCTTGAATATTCCACATGCAGAACATCCATGGATACAGCTCCGAGGTGTGCAATTCCTGCCTGCAGGCTTTGGTTCCCACTCCTTGCATGAAAGGGATGTTAGTGCTCCAAAAACAAAAAACCCCAGGCTCAGTGTTTTAGCTTGCTAAACCTTTATTTTCCTTTGGGAATTACTGTTAGTTTGGATTCTTTCCCATCCCTGCCAGTTCTCCTAGGTAGAATGGATCACTTGGGCATTACAAGTTTTATTTTCAGGTTGTTTTCAGTCAGACCTTTTTAATATTCAAAGTTATTTGTAGGCAAAACTAACCGTAGGGATGTCCAGCTCCGAATTCCTGACAGCTGCAGACCAAGGGAGTAGGTTGAGACAACATTCCAGCCACGAATCTGGCTTGGGATGGTTCAGGTGTCTCTGCTCCTGACTTCTTTTCAATCTATCTGCTTGAAATAGGTCCAAAATGGGAGAAACGAATGTGGCACAAATCTGTTGTTTTGCAGAAAGGATGATGCCAGATATAAAAACTCAAGATGCAAATGAAGCGGTGCAGGGTTCTAGGGAAGAGTACAGCAGGGTGGGAAAAGGAAGCTTCTTTTTCCAACCCCTGCTGCCCTCAGGGATCTCAGCTCAGGAGCAGGAGCTGGAGGAGCTGAGGGGAGTAAAGGCAGTGGATGTAACAGGGATGAGGAATCAGGGGGGGCCATTTCAGGTGTCTGACATAATGGGACAGTGACATGATCATGGAATCGTGGAATGGTTTGGGTGGGAGGGATCTCAAAGCCCATCCAGTGCAGGGACACCTTCCACCAGCCCAGGGTGCTCCAACCTGGCCTTGGACACTCCCAGGGATCCAGGGGCAGCCACAGCTTCTCTGCCCAACCTGTGCCAGGGCCTGCCCACCCTCCCAGCCAGCAATTCCTTCCCAATATCCCAGCCAGCCCTGCCCTCTGGCACTGGGAAGCCATTCCCTGTGTCCTGTCCCTCCATGTCTTGTCCCAAATCCCTCTCCATCTTCCTTACAGACCCTTCAGGTACTGGAAGGCCCTGAATCCTTCTCTTCTCCAGGCTGAAAAATCCCAATTTCCTCAGCCTTTCCCCACAGGAGAGGTGCTTAAAGGACCATCCCACTCCACCCTCTGCCATGGGCAGGGACACCTTCCACCAGCCCACATTGCTCCAAGCCCCATCCAGCCTGGCAATGAACACTTCCAGGGATCACGATTGTTGGTTAGTTATGGGATTTCTGTGTGGTTTTTTCCCTGCTTCCTGTTTTTCCTCATCATCTTTTCTCTTTCCCTGCAGGGTCCAATGATGCTCTTCCCCCAAGGTTTCGGGTCCACGGCTGTGGTTTGAGGGATGATCATCCTCCGGGCAGTGCAGCTCTCCAGCAGAAAGAGGGAATCTCCAGTAAGAGAGCCAAGCCCAAGCTGGCCTGGGCTGAGGAGCAGAGGAGACCCCTGGAAGATTCTGCAGGTGGTTAAAGTGTGGTTTTAATTTTACAGCTGTTTCCATACACAAGAAAGAAATGACAGCGAAAGAATTACATTTCTGTTCCTGTGATATTCCTGGTGGGCTGCCAGGAGATGCTAAATTTGGCTCAGTTTTCTCTTCCTCATCTTTCTGCTTCTCCCTGACTCCCAAAATACAGTTTGCTCAGAGAGGTTGTGGACTCTCCATCCCTGGGAGTGTCCAAGGCCAGGTTGGACGGGACTTGGAGCAACCTGGGCTGGTGGAAGGTGTCCCTGCCCATGGCAGGAGGTGGCTTTAAGGTCCCTTCCAACCCAAACCATTCCATGATTCCATGAAATACTTGGCCATTACTATTTGTCAGCATTCCAGTGTTTCCAGGAGTTCCCTGGTAACCAAACCCAGGACTGACTCTGGGCTGGGCTGGGGGTTGTGTTCCTGCCCACAAACAATCACATGCCTTGTGACGTCATGTCAAGGAGCTTGTCACGTTGGTGTTTACCTGAGTTTGAGTTGGATTTGCTGCTCTTCCTTCCTTCCATCCACGGGAGGATGTTCCTGAGGGATGGAGGTGAGGATTTGCTGCTCTAGTGGCCGCTTTGTTTGCCGAGAACGGTGCCAGAATGAGATGAGGCTGAGCTGCCTGGTGGGGTTGGCACTGCATCTCATGACAGCAGCTAAAATTAGTCCTCAAGGGACACTCTTTGTACTGAACCTCCTCTTGGAGTGGCTGGTAAACTTCTAGAGTGTGAGCAGGGAGGAGGGTTTTTATTCCTGGACAGGGAATAAAAGAGGGAATGGCTGAGTGGTTCCTAAAAGCAGCTTTTAATTCCTCAGGGAAGCTGTTTATTGCCTGGTGCAGCATTTTGCTGCTTTTAATTCTTTAATTGCTTTGACCATGTGAATTCTTCACCTCAAGGAGGGGTTTTTCTTTAAAGCTTTTCACCCCAGAGTGGTTTTGGTATTTCCAGAAGATAATTTTTATTTGCAAAAGAAAATTTCCACTGGTTGCATAAGGCTCAAAAGGAAGGGGGAACAAAAGTGTTCATATAAAATTAAGTGCTATTATTTTTTATAGCTGTGATTGTCTAAAGGCCCAGGTAAGAAAAGAAGTTGAAAGAGTCTTTTGTTAAACCAGCCAGCAGAGCTGGAACTTTAAACAAGAAGACTTGAATGTCTTAAATCTTCCCTGACTTCTTCAACTGTATTTTTAGATGGTCTAATAAAAGATTACCTCTACCCACAGAGCTTGTCTAGAGCTTAAAATTATGCAAGTTATGTGGTTTTTTTTAAAAAGAAGGTTTCTCTATATAAACTTATTTTTATTTTCTGCCTGTTTACATTCCTTCCAGTTCATTGGTAACTTTTAAAAAGTCCAGGAGTAGGAAAATTCTGCCTGGTATTCCCAAGCCTGATCCCATTTGTCAGGAGGGTGTGGGGGAAGCTTTTACACAGGTATATAAACATTGTCCTTGTGTGGGACAACAAAGCCCTCCAGTTTCAGGGTTGGAAGGACTGGGAATGCTTACTGGGAATGATCTTGATGCAGCACTGAACTCTCGGTGCTGGGAAGGGATTCTGTAGTTCAGTCCCTTATACAGAAGAACAGAAAACACGTTCTTAAATTTGATAATTTTTTTTATATTGTATCAAAAACTTCTTTAACACTATTTTGGAGTGAAGTCCTGTATGTTCCCAGAGAAGCTGTGGCTGCCCCTGGATCCCTGGGAGTGTCCAAGGCCAGGCTGGAGCACCCTGGGCTGGTGGAAGGTGTCCCTGCCCGTGGCAGGGGTGGCACTGGATGGGCTTTGAGGTCCCTTCCCACCAAAGCATTCCATGATTCCAATCAGCCCCATTTAAAATGTTGGGCAAGGTCATTCCCTGAGGTGTGATCACATTCCTCCTTCAGGTGCACTTGGATATAAAATTCTCTTGGATTTCTTGTTGCAAATGGTGTAAAATACTATTCCTGTGCTTTTAATGATGCTGAAACTCCATTTTGTTGCATTTCGGGAACGGTTCAGTGATCCCACTTTGAATCCTTTGAAGAGTTTGGAAAGCTTTAGGCTGAAAATCAGCCCGTTTAAGACTCGCTGTTTTCTGTCTGATTATTTTCAAAGAAACAACGAAATGACCCTGTTTTCTTCTCTTCCAGAGCACAGAGGTCCTTCAGAATCAGTCAGATCCACTCATTCCACCTTCAGATCCGCACGGTTCTACCTGCACCGTCCCATGGCCACGTGTGGCAGCCCCGAGCTCTCCGAGGACAGCTCCGGGGTGGGAAATACTCCTGTTGCCTCCAGTGCTGCCTGGAGGAGAACACATCGGGGGCTCTCTGTCCATCAGAGGAAAGCTGGGAAGAAGGAATTCTTCCCCCTCACTGCAGAAGCAGATGAGAGTAAAAACGAGGATCCGAACGTTGGGAATGAGACGTCAGGGACGGAGCGACGTCGACGGAGAAGAGAAGCAGAACAAGCAGCGGCTGGAAATTCTCCTTTGCCACGGAGCCGAATGACTCGCCGGGATGGGAACGGGGAGAAACCAGCAGGGCAGGGAATCCAGACCAGTGGGAGCTTGGATGAGCTCTGGGTTAAGTTTTTGGAGCGCCAAAGGAGACACCAACACCACGATTTGAGGAGCAACGGGGAGCTGTCCCTCGTGGAACGCCTGGATCGGCTGGCCAGGGTGCTGCAGAATCCCGTCAAACACACACTGATACCTGCAAACGCTGGGGGGAACATTCCTGAGAGGAAAACCAAGGGAAGGGAAGAGACAAAAGTAGGATTGGCAGACGGAACCACGCCTGGGGGGAGCGCGGAGCCGACGGCGACGCGTGCCGGAGAAAGAGCGTGGGCCAAATCCAGCCCGGTGGAGCTCAGGGAAAACGGGTCGGGAGAGGAAAGGATCCACCACGTGATGGAAATCCTGGAGGAGCAGCACTGCTGGGAGACTCCCAGTGACGATTCCTCCGAGGCTCGGCTGGGCGGAGGTCACGGCACTGCCACCGTTGTCACCTCCAGCACCTCGGAGTGGGACGCGCTGACCCCGACGGAGCTGGAGGTGACCACGGCGAGCGAGAGGAGCAGCTCCGTGTCCACCATCGACACCGCCCGGCTGCTGCGGGCCTTTGGGCACCGCAGGGTGAGGCTGTCCCCGAGGCTGTGCCAGCTTTATTCCACCATCGGCATCCAGAAGAGCCGCTCGGAAAAGCGGGATGAGCGGAGCGGCAAAGCGGGATGCGCGAAGGTCCTTGGCGAGAGGCACAGGAGGAGGAAGGAGGGCCAGGTGGGTGCTGGGTTACGCTCAGTTAAACTAAAAATCAGGTTTGATTAATGCTCCCAGGAGCTTTCCGACCCTCCAGTGTTAGTTTGTTCTTTGGGAATTATTTGAAAATTCCCAGAGGGTGCTGTTTGTATGGAAAAGTGCTTCTCATCCGGGTGGCTCTTTTCCAGAAATCTCTTCAAACACGAGTTCTGCTTTTATTTGCCCTTCGTTCTTGTCTTTTTCTATCTTTCTATGGAGCAAGATCCTGGTATCTCCTTCCTCATCCCCAAATCTGCTTCCCGGTTTCCCGCAATCCCAGGGATGCTGGAGAGGGGATGTCGCAGCCTGGAGATCTCTGGGAGGAGAAATACCATCGTGATTGGGATTTTCTGCTGTTTGGCTGCTTGAAATGTTGGAATTATTTGGGATTTCTGGAGTTCTTTGGGCTGGCTGAGTGTTGGTTGTAAAGTGCTTCCATTGAGTAGGTTTAGGCTTGTTTAGAAGCCAAGAATTCCAGGTGGGAACTGGAGTAAAGCTGGGTTAAAATGGAAAAAAACCGTTCCTTCAGTTGAATTTGGCTGTTGCCCTTTGGAGAAGGAATGAAAATACCCTTAAAGAGGGATTTGACCTGGATTTGGTGCAAAAAATTAGAGTTTTGGTGTTCTGTAATATCCTTTAGTTCTAAAAAATGCAGGGACAAATGGGAAATATTGAAATATTTCTGCCCCTTTTTCCTGTTAGCAGAAGGAAGTGGTATTGCCATCATTAACTGAAATTAATTATTCTATTTTTATAGAAACAGCTCAAAGTCTGGGTGTTCCATGCTGAAAATAATTGGAAATGATTTTGAGTTGAAACTGAAAAAGAAAGGCAAAATAACGAAAATAAATCTTTCTCAAGGTGAAGGATGGTTTAAAAATATTTTAATTAATATTTTTATTTATGGCATCTATCCAGAAGTAAAATAAAACTGCCCTAATCAGTATTTGCCCTTAGAACATTTCTTTAAAGGTAAAATAAAAATACCCTGAACTTTTACAACACTGACCACATAACAGTGGGATTCTCCAATGTTTGTGCCTGATGATAATATTTAGGAGATGATTTTATTCCATATTCCATTCAGAAGATTCCTCTTTCAAGCTCTGTTTGGTCCCGGTGGTTTTCCTGTTAAAATCACCCGTGAGATAATAAATAGAATTAATACTTCAAAAAGAAAGGCCTTGAACCCACATGGCTTTAGAAACTCGTGGCTTTTTATTTTATAAAAAATTAATTTAAAAAAAAAATCCACATAAAGACACCCATGACCCATCTCAGACCAAAAGTAAGAGTGAAGAGGTGGAAACCCAGAAAATTCAATATCAAACTCATATTTTGCTCCTTTCTCTGCTGCTCAGGCGACGAAAAATCAAGATTTATTTCTATTTTTACCTGCAAATCTCTCTGTTTCCGGAGCAGCAAAGCTTTCCCTGCTCCCAGAGAAATTCCTGCACTGATTTTTCAGGGAAATTCTGCGTTTTGGAGCTCAGGGTTGTTGTGTTTGTTGGGTTTTTTTAACCAGGAAATTTGGTTGCAGCTTTTTTGATTTGTGGCTGCCAGAACCAACCCAGAAGCTTTTTCTCTCTCCCGGTTTCTGTTCCCTCCGAATCCCTCTCGGAGCTGCCATCTGCTCCAGAGCTAAAGGTTGGGCTGAAATCCTGGAATATTTGAGTCCAAACAGGAATATTCCTGGCTGGACATAAATGGGATATTTGGGGATTGTTTTTTTTTTCTCTTTTTTGCTGAGAAAATATTCCAATTTGCTTCTGTTTTTAAAAAAAATAATCCATGTCCAATACGATGTGTCCAGTGTTTTTCCGAGAGATGGGATAGTTTCATGGAATGAAAAAAACACCAGGTTTACAAGAGTAAAAATTTATTAAATTTAAAAAAACCCAAGAGGTTTATGAGAGTAAAATCTGCCTCCTTTTAATATTGCAATAAAATTGTGTTCACCATTGAAGTGGTGACTGCAAAACTCCAATAAAGGAGGGATAAAGAAGCTTTCCATTGTGGCTGGATTTAGGAATTACTTATGGGATACTAACGGGATCAAGGGGGGGAAATTCTGGTCCATAGTTAAAAGGGAAGTTGGGTTTGAAAGGAAGTGCTGCCAGGTAATTCCCGTTAATAAAGCCCCACCCCTCTCGGTGATTCCTAAACCCAGAAGGTTCTGCACCAGATTCCAGCTTTTTTAATGGCTTTATTAATTCAAATTGATTAATTTTATCCGAGTGGTGCTGGTGACACCTCCCAGCCTTCCCTGGTGTTTGTGTGAATGGAGGTTGGAGACTCCTCTTTGCCCCAACCCTGCTCGTTCCGTGTGCCTTTTGTTTCCTGGATTTCTTGGGATTTGTTTTCCTCTGGAGAACTCGGGCTGGTGGAACTTCCCATGTTTTGAAAGGATTTTGCCCTTTGGTGCCAATGGCTCAGAGCAGGAATTCACTGGGAATTTTCAAAGCTACACTTGAATCTTCCAGGACAGTTTGTCCCTCTGGCAAACCTGGGAACCTTGGCCGGCCTACCGTTCAGGATTCAGGATTCAGGATTCAGTTCAGGTGTTCGTTCTCCCTCTTTCCAAAGAGGGAGCGTTTCATGGAAGTGCAACAAGTGATTTGGCCACAGCAAAGGGGTTTTGTTCTTCTGTTGTGACAGGCCATGTTATCCCATTGCCTTTGGACATGGAATCATGGAATGGTTGGGTTGGAAGGGATCTTGAAGACCATCCAGTGCCATGGGCAGGGACACCTTCCACCAGCCCAGGGTGCTCCAAGCCCTGTCCAACCCGGCCTTGGACACTTCCAGGGATCCAGGGGCAGCCACAGCTTCTCTGGGAGTTCCATTCCAGTCCCTCCTCACCCTCCCAGCCAGCAATTCCTTCCCAATATCCCAGCCAGCCCTGCCCTCTGGCACTGAGAAGCCATTCCCTGTGTCCTGTCCCTCCACGCCTTGTCCCCAGTCCCTCTCCAGCTCTCCTGGAGCCCCTTTAGGCACTGGAATGTCTCCCCAGAGCCTTCCCTTCTCCAGGCTGAACATCCCAAATGGCACGGCACAGGATCTGATCCCAGGCAAGCTCTTCCCTCCAGAAATAAGGTGCTTTTCCTCCTAAAATGGGATGCTGGAAGTGCCTTGGTACGTGAGGATGAAGCCAGTAGGAGACACCGCCCTGTGTCATCAACACCTCAAAAGCAGCAGAATCGAGGAAAAAGCAATGATTATCACGTTCTTGCTGGTTAAAACCCACTCCCTGCTCCTTTTGGTTGGAATTTCAGGAATCCCTGACCTCTTGCCTGTTGTTTTTCAGAGCACCATCACCTTTTCCTCGGATTCCACCTGTGCCAGCAGCACCTGCTGGGGGCCCAGCTGTGCCCTCAGCACCAAGCGGCGGGCACGGATGCTCAACAAAGGGGTCCAGGCAGGTGAGTCCCTGAATTCCAGACTTTCCTCTCCTTCCTTCTGCCCTTCCCTTTGGGAACCACTCTCCAAAGTCTGGGTGTTCCTGCTGAGGGGTCTGTACGAGCAGCACCCTTCGAATTCCCTTCAGATGCTCACTTTGAATTGTTTAATTCCATTTCTGGGCTCCGTTAATAACCCCTTTTCTCGCTTTTAAACTTACTAAGCTCAGCTTTCGATCCATTTCTATAGCAAAGGTGAACCGAGTGTCTCTTTTTTTATATATTGTTTTTTCCTCAAGACATCTGGTACTCCCAGAATGTATTTTGCAGGCATGTGCTATTTCAGTGTTCCATGTTCTTCCTGGTAATATTTTGGATGTTCAGTTCTATTTAAAACCTGAGCTGATCCTGGGCTGGTGCAGTTCTGCATTTGGGGGTTTTTTTTGGTGGTAATTATCAGTTTCTTCATTGCTTTCATTTACACACCAACTCCCCATCATCACATTGAGTAATGGTTTTGTTTTATTCATCAGATGGAACAATTTATTATTTCTTACTGCTTTTTTTTTCCTCTTGTGCAAGTGGATTGAATCAGAAAAGTATTTTCCTGGCCCATACTTGGTTCAAGTCTAATTCCCATCCCTCGTATAAAGATATATTTTGCTTGGGGTATTTGGTTTATAGCACTTTAATTTTACTCTCATTCTCACACAGTAGCAATCCTGAGCCACTGTAAACCCTCCTCGATTTGGAAATGGGAACATAAAACATTCTGACTTTTGAAGGTGGAGGGAAGAAAGTGGTTTTTCAGCTTCCAGTTAAATTGAGGGTCGTCCCCAGCGCTGTGCGTGGCACTTCCAGCTGCTCTGGAATAAGATGTTCCTGCTTTGTTTGCAATTCCAGGAGACTTGGAGATCGTGAGCAGTGCGACTAAGAGGAACACCCGGGACGTTGGTGTGACTTTCCCAACCCCAAGGCCCACCCAGGAGCCCTGGCACCGTGCAGATGGTAATTTCGGAGGGGCAGATGGTGCAGTCACAGCTGAGCAGGCAGCAGGAATGTGGGATAAGGGACATCCAGGCAGCTTTTTCAGGGGAAAAAGGACTAAAAGGAAAAGGCTGCGATTCCCCCAAGGTCAGCAAGCAGCAGGGCACGTCAGGAGGGATGGATGGGGGGGATATGGGTGGGCACTGGCACAGTCAGGTCTTACTCTGATTTAATCAATAAATTCTCCACCAAAGCACTGCCAGTGAACTCCAGGGCTGTGTTATGGCTCCTGCCTCCAACCAGCCCAGCAAATACAGGAATTAAGGAGCAATAAGAAGGCAGGGAAGGAGATGGAAATCATGGAGATACTTAATCTTCAAGGTATAAAAACTTCTGTTAAACTCGGTACTGGTCACTGTAAGTTGTACTGAATGTTTCGTGCCCAGAGGCTTCAGAGGAGTTTTTTTCCAGTGAGAAAATTGTGGTACCAAATCAAAACCCTGGTTTTTAGGCTTGAATTTTTAGGCTGATGGTGGAGCCTCCTGACTGTTTTATTTCTTGGGTTTTTTTTTTTCTCACTTAAATTCTTCTCGCTCCTCACAACGTCACAGATGTTTAAAAGTATTTCCCTTAGTCATCGTTGTTGTTGTAGGGACAAATCATTGTCTCTCTTAAGGGTTCAATTTAGAAAACTTAGGATGTCTGCTCAGAGTATCAGCTGGTGGATTCAAATCCCATTGTGTGAGTGAACCGGGAGTGATCTAATTCTAGATAGATATTAAACATTTTGGAAGATGTAAAGCATTTGATCTGCCAGGATATCCATAAAAAGCCACAGGGTTTAGGACAGAGAGACTCCTTAAAAATGTGCAATTGATGATAAATAATTACTTTCTATGCAGAGAAACTTCCAAATTAAGCAATTTTGGGCTTTTTCAAAGGTTTTCTTTGATAAAGACTTGCTGGTTTTTGGACACTTGGCAGAGGAATTATTTTGAACCTGCCTGAGGTGTTTCCTACAGAGTCCCACTGCAGTGAGGGTTTCTTGCAGTGTTAGGCCAGAGACTGGACTGAGCTGAAAACTTGGGCTTTGCTGTGGTTTAAGCCCAGCTGGCACCTGAGCCTGACCCAGCTGCTCCCTCCCAGAGGGATGCAGAAGAGAGGGAACCAGGGAGATAATGACAATTTAACAGGGAAAGGAAAAGCCACACAAGCAAAGCAAAACAAGGAATTCATTCCCCAGTTACAGAATCCCGGACTGGTTTGGGTTGGGAGGGACCTTAAAGCCCACCCAGTGCCACCCCCTGCCACCCACACCTTCCACCAGCCCAGGGTACTCCAACCTGGCCTTGGACACTCCCAGGGATCCAGGGGCAGCCACAGCTTCTCTGCCCAACCTGTGCCAGGCCCTGCCCACCCGCCCAGCCAGCAATTCCTTCCCAATATCCCAGCCAGCCCTGCCCTCTGGCACTGGGAAGCCATTCCCTGTGTCCTGTCCCTCCAGACCTTGTCCCCAGTCCCTCTCCAGCTCTCCTGGAGCCCCTTTTAGGCACTGGAAGAACCCTTTTAGGTATGAATGAAGACTTGCCCACTTTCCCATTCCCAGGAAAATCAAACTCCCATCGTGCCTAGTGGTGACTTGGGAAAGCAAAGCACCATCACTCCAAGTGTGCCCCTTCCTTTGTCCCTCAGCTCTATGTGCTGAGGGGACATTGTCTGGTCTGGGATGTCCCTTGGGTCAGTTGGGATCAGCTGTCCCAGCTGTGTCCCCTCCCAGCTCCTTGTGCCCTCCCAGCCTCCTGGGATTCCTCCAGGAGAAGGAGCATAAGTGGGGTTGGACATGACACATGTATTGTCTCCAAATCTTCATTCTCTCCTGTGCTCTTCTAACAGGGACCTCGTGGTTTGGCCAAGGAGAAGACCTGCAGTCGGAATCTAGGAAAGAAAACCATTCCAATGCCCTTGCTGGTCCTGGGCCATCGTGGTTTGAGCCGTGGACCAGCACAAAGCCCTGGAGGGAGCCTCTCCGGGAGAAGAACTGGGACGAGCAGCAGCACAACGTGGCTCCAGCAGCAGCTCCAGACAGGGCTGCTGGGAAGGGGCCTGGGCAGCCCTTGGTGAAGCTCTCGCTGCAGGTGAAGGTTCCCTCCTGTGTGGGACTGTGGAGATCTGTGGGATTGAGAGACATGGGATGGTTTGGGTTGGGAGAGACCATCTCATTCCAACCCTGCCATGGGCAGGGACATCTTCCAGGTTGCTCCAAGCCCCATCCAAGTGTCCTGGCCTTGGACACTTCCAGGGATGGGTTGTGGGTTATTTCCAGGGTTGTGCTGAATCCTGTGGAAACAGCTTTTGTTCTGCTCCTCACTGTCTGCAGCTCCCTCGGGAGGGGAAGGAGAAGGACAGCACTGACCTCTTGTCTCTGGGGACCAGGGACAGCACCCAGGGCATGGCTGGAGCTGTGCCAGGGCAGGGGCAGGTGGGATCTCAGCAAAAGGCTCTTCCCCCAGAGGGTGGTGGGCACTGCCCAGGCTCCCCAGGGCAGTGGGCACGGCCCCGAGGCTGCCAGAGCTCCAGGAGGGTTTGGATGATGCTCTGGGGCACAGGGTGGGATTGTTGGGGTGTCTGTGCAGGGCTGAGGGTTGGGCTGGATGGTCCCTGTGAGTCCCTTCCAGCTCGGGATGTTCTGGGATTCTGTGACCTTCATGATCACTGGAAGTCTCACAGATCCATCCTTCTGGCAATGTGGCTTCCCCAAAACACTTCCCCAATATATTCCCCCAATATCTGACCTGAGCAGATATTTTAGGACTTAATTCATTTGGCTTCAGGAGCCAGAGGGAATGCAGGTGACATAACAGCCAGTCAGGACTTGTTTCTATGCAGATATAATCCTGTGATCTGTGTAATTATTTTATTTTTAATTTTTATTTTTTTTATTTTTTATTCCTTTCCTTTTTTCCTTTTTTCTTTTTTCCTTTTTCCTTGCCCTTTCCCTCCCCTTTCCCTTTTCTGTCCTCTTTCCCTCCTCTTCCCTTTCTCTCCCCCTTCCCTCCCCTTTCCCTCTTTCTTTTACTTTCTTTTACTACATTTTACTTTATCACTTTCCTTTAACATTTTACTTCACTTCATTGCCCTTGAATTTATTTATATTGTTCTATTTCCATTATGATTTTATTACCATTTCAGTTTCCCCCACTCTGACCACTCCGTTTTCTGGTTGTTGCCAATCTGTCATTATCCATGTTCCCCCCCATCCCGGGTTGGGCCATTCACATTTCCTGGACTGTGTTATTCCCATTCCCTGGGCTGGGCCATTCCCATCCCCTGGGCTCTGTTGTTCCCATTCCCTGGACTCTGTTATTCCCATCCCCTGGGCTCTATTATTCCCATCCCCGGGCTCTGTTATTCCCATCCCTGGGCTGGGCCATTCCCATTCCCCGGGATGTGTTCCCTGCTCCCTGCAGGAAGCGCTGGCCGCACACCGCCCCGATTTCCTGAGCCGCTCCGGGGAGCGCCTGCGGCGGCTGCGGCTGCTCGTGGAGCACCGGCGGGCACGGAGGGGGCAGCAGTCCCGGGAGAGCCCCGGGCCCGGCAGGGGAAGGGGGCACCGCAGCACCGGGGACACGCCGGGGGACAGAGGTGTGGCACTGGGGACAGGGGTGTGG
>VWZF01000157.1:1195983-1309209 GCA_013396755.1 Sclerurus mexicanus | reverse complement strand
GTGCTCTATGGGGAACTCATCACTGGCTGGCGCAAGAGGGGAGCCCCAAAGAGGAGATACAGGGACTCCCTGAAACAGCACCTCAGCCTTGGCCATATTGACCACCATCAATGGTCCACTCTGGCCTCCAATTGGGAGAAATGGAGACACACCATCCATAACGCTGCTGCTTCCTTTGAGAACACACGCAGAACTAGTCTTGAGGAAAAAAGGCAATACAGGAAGAACCATTCCACATCAATACCGCCTACAGAGACTTTCCACTGTGCCTTTTGCAATCGGACTTGCCTATCTCGCACTGGCCTTTTTAGCCACCAGCGTGCTTGTAGCAAGCGTGGGTAGAGCCCTTGCAAATCTTTGTTCACGAAGCCTAGCCATGATAGTTCTGAAATGAAAAATAAAATTTAATTTAATTTTGCATGCAAGTAATTACTTTTCAGTTCTTGCCACTCCTGTATTAGGTTTCATTTTTTTCACTGCTGATATCAAAGAAAAAAGAAAACAGCAGACTGTTTGAAATGCTATTCCAGTATTTTGGAAAATGTTAGGATGCACAGAGGTGCAAGGAGAGCTAAATGCTACCAGTGGGAGAAGAAGTGTTGCATAAGGAGAAAGTTATGAGAAGGCAGACTTAAACTCAAGTACTGCATGTATCCTGGAAGACATGTAGGCTTATTATTTTACTTAAAAAATATTTTTTCACCTCATGGCAGCTCAGGAGTTACTGATTTCAGACATGTTGTAGAGCTTCTAATGAGTGGATGAAATGGTCTGGACAACGGATATGCCTAAACAGCAATGTTCACTGTTATTATACTTGCTTATTATTGTCAGCAGAATATGCTGACATTATTGACATTGTCACATCCAAATATGCTGTAACATGAAAGTGGTTTGTAATTTTCTCCAGCTGGAATGGCTCAGTCTAAAAAGATATACTGTTAGAAACATTCTTTATTATCTTGATGACTCCAAAATATGAAAAAAAAGCCCCAACCAACAAATCAAGCAAGGGAAAAAACAAAAAAAATGAAACCACAACCAAAAAGATCCTGAAAAATTGTGTAGTTGAGAAATAAAAATTTCAAAGTGTTTTTCCAATAGAAATAATCTCTCACAAAAGGTTTTATAAAAATAACTAGGTGCTGCAGCTGCTTTATTAATACATGCTATATTACTAAACAAGTATATAAATTATGAGGACTGCAATGGCAAAGTATTATTTGTGTTTGAAGGGGCTCACATGAGAGAGTGTGTGTGTGTATGTGTATATATGTGTATGTACATGCATTATTTATTACATCTGGTAAATGCAAGCAAACCAAAACTCCATCATGTCATTTTCTTGTCATTCACAAAGGTCATCTGCAAATGTGAAGCCCATACCATCCAAGCTAACCAGATAATAGCTTTCAGAATTTTTCATTCCCTATGTGGAACAGAAATGGAGAAGGGACAGGACTTTTGGTTTTCTCAGCAATTTGTTATATGAGAGGTGAGATTGAAGGATTTGAAGGTTGTCTTTGGGCAAGGATGAATGCATGTCCTAGTCATTGCTGATTTCTGCCTTGCATTTGCCTGGCTCAGTATATTCTTGCTTGTCTTCCATTTATGGATTCTTAATCCAGGCCTATTTATTTTGCCCATCCATGTCTAAACTCCATCTCCAGCTTCTCAGCACAATTACATGCACTACCTTTACCTCACTCCCTTAAGGCAACCTACCTTACAGCCCCCCAAGCCCTTAGCCAGGTTTTTGTATCTTTAGCTGAAAATGCAGGTCCTGCTGCTGGTAGCATTCATCTGCACAGTCTTATTTCACACTGTGTAAGCAGCTATTGTAGAAGGATGGTGATCCAAACGTGGAGTTACTCCATGACACACACATACAAGGCAACACATAGAAGTCCCAGACGTGGGTGATCTTCCTACCACTGTTACCAGGCCTGCATTTGTCCTGTCTTCAGGGGTACTATGAATGTTCAAAACACTGTGGTTGGGAAACCTTTGGCTTAGATTAACTCTATGGCTGAAGACAAATCTGCTTCAGGTTGCTGGAGATGTGCTAGAACAGAAGTTGTTTTCTTCTTAATGAAGAGTTGTCTAGGATATTTTGTGATGTCATGGATTCAAACACTGCTTCTGATGTTTCTTCATTTTATTGCAAGGAAGAATAAAGTCAATGAAGTTCAGATTGCTTCTCACAGGACAAATTTTACTGTGATTTGACAGATTAGGAATCAACAATGTTTTTTCCAACAAAAATGTTGGTGGTGGTATACGTGTACAAATGAATAAGAAAGAAAAAGCTGAAAAATAACTCCCTCCTCCCCCCTAGAAATGCTTAAACTAAATGATGATATGTTATGCCTAGAAAGAATCAGGTGGCTGTAAAGCAGTCAGAGAAGAGAGGCTCTGCTCAGTGTCCTACCCTGCTCTGTGAACTTGACAAAATTATCACCTTTGTTGCTTTTGATATATCTTTAAATAAAAAGCTATTTAAACTGTTCTGTTTTGCTGTTAGCATAAAGTCTGCTGCAACACAAGAATGATCCTAGAAGGGGCCCTCTAGAAATAATGAGTTAGAATAAACCTCAGTCCAGTACGTTCTGCTTTGTAGCAGCAAGCTTCTTCCCAGCTTTCAGACATTGCCTCCTTTGTCCCTTGCAGTCATTACTAGTTTTTCTTTTTGCAGTCTCCTAGATGCTCAGGCAATTCTCAGTGTCACAGACCAGCACCTACATGCTGGTGATAAAAAGTAACAATAGTTTTCTTTATAATTCTCGCATTTCTTTTCCAAATAAGTTACTGAATTGCTCAGGCATGCTCTGGTATTAAGTTTAAAGAAACTTTTGTATCAGGAGACACATTTAAAACCCCAGTTAAAGTACCCTATGTTTTAGTATAATTGGAACTTGAAATCATTCAAGCTTTGAGAGTTGTCCTTTTTAAAGAAAAAAAAAAACAGCAGAATTTGGCTACTGGTAAGCATCATCCTTTTTTAAAATTTATTTAAAGGCCTTTAAATGTTTCTTTCATTTCTGACTGCACTACAATTTAAGCCTGTAAACTAGTGAAAGCTTCTAGATTGCTTTCCATTTTCTTTTTACTGTAAGTCTTTCAAAACAATTAGTCAAGAACAACTTTTTTTTTTCTTTTTCTTTTTGCACGCTAGGATGCTGAACAAGCTAAGATTAAAATCCTTAAGAGAAATAAGTATTTCAAACTGCTATCAGAATAATGAAAGAAGATTGAGACAAAAATTGTTCCTGTTACTAAGGTAAGAAATAAGAATGCCTTCCAAATAGTTTCTAAATTATCTTGTAGCTGCTGCTAATTTCCCTCTTAGATGTGAAGTCCACCATTGCCAAAGAGAAGAAGAAAATTGTGACAATGCTTGGCCAGAACACATTAAAACAAGTTGGATAGTAGTTATGCATGTACAATGAGTAGACATAAGATTGTCAGAGAATGATGGTATAAATAATCTTTCTGAATCTTCAGGATGTGCAAGTTATATGAATAACTACATGTTCTCTACATGGGGCATACTTTAAAATAACTCTTCCTTGCCTATAGAATTTGAGATGTTGCCTTTAATTCAGTATGTTCTCTTTGACTACAGAGTATGTCCACAGTACCAGTGTGGGAAGAGCTCTCCTCTGCACTTTAGGAATTTAGGGAATTAACAGTATTAACAAGAGACAAATCTGCTGCCACTGCAGCTCAAGAGACACCAGTAGCCCCATCAGCACCTGAACTATTGGTGCTGCTCTGCTCTTCACAAGTCTTCAGGACAATACTTCTGCCGTGTTTTCTATGACTGGCCTTTCCCAAGGTGAAACAGGATTTCTAAATGAATGGTTCTGAATGGAGAGATGAATGACTCTGAGTGGAGGCTCCCAGCTCATGAGAACAGGAACAATCCTGTCCAAAACACAAAGTTGCTCCAAAAGCGAGCTTGGAAGCAGCCTAAGACCTACTGGACATGGCTATGACACCATTTATAAAATGAGGAAAGCAGAGCTGCCTTTCTTCATAAGATGAGGAAAGAAATTCTGTATAAAACCTTATCACTGAATATCAGGGAAGGCATTACTAGCAATTCCTTCTATTATTGTTCAAGGATAACTTTTTTTTAAAGGTTGTAAGGTCTGCTTCTGTTTTTTTAATTACTTCTTTAACGAGTGCTATAAAGAATAAAAACAATTTGGCAAGATCAAAGAATCCCAGATGCTACCATTGTAAAATGCACAGCAACTGATCAGAGTACCCCAATGAATTCAAATACAGATTAGAGGCAAAATGAGAACAAGAAATCCTCTCCTATTTTATTGTTAACTTCTAGTGTAGTTCAGATAGAGAAATTGCATAAAGTGATACAAGAACATTACAAAAGCTACTGCATTCTGTCCATAAAAACAAAGAGAACTCAGCAAAATTTTGTTGTGTTAACCCCAACAGCAGAGGTGGGAATTCTGTAATGAAGCATTTGCTAACGTTTTCCATTTGACATAAAATTCTGTAATATAAGCAGTAATGTCACCTCACATGAAGAGGTTTTAATTAGTGAGCATGACTATTCCTGAACTTAATTATAATCTAAAAATATTATGTACGCAGAAAAAAATATATAGGAGTGTAAGGTTTAATTGAAAATCATAAAAATAGAACTTAATTTGAATTTTAAAGTAAGGCTGTTATTTTCTTATCTTAAAAATGAACACTTTGATTCCCTGAAAAATTGAAGTTTGCCATGTCATCATAGTCCCGGATCTGAATAAAGGTTTTCTTAGAATTTTCCATTAGTAATATTTTCTCACTGAAAATCCCATGCCTGACAATTAAAAAATATGTTGAGAAATACAGTTTTACTGATCAAAAAACACAGTATCATGAAAGTAAGAAAAAGTTAGTAGCTCATTAATAGGATATCAGTTGAAATATTTTGCTTTATTCTGCACAAAATAAAATATACTTTTCATTTATTTAAAAATATTTTGGTCTCCTAGGAATTTGAGTCTGAAGAGTTTCAATATGGATCCCTTGGACAGGTATCTCTGTGGAAATATGTACCTCATAATAAGTTGAGTACTGTTACACCCCAGCAAACGTCCCTCAGATGAATGACCAAGATTTTTCAGGGAACCCCCTAACAAGAAATGAGAAAATCAAGAATTACAAGATCTATTAGGCAAGAAAAAGGCTGATTTGAGCTCAAGTAGAAAATTTGTTCTGAAATGCCTTTCAAAATTCAATCATAATCTGAACTTTTTAATTCCTTAACATATTTTTATAATGCTATTCTCCTTAGCAGTACAAATTTTGTCTGGAATTATTTTTATTAGTTTATACATGAAAAAAAATAAAACAACCCCAAAAAGAAAACAAAAAAAACCCAAACAAACAAAGGACTAAATAAAAAAAACCTCAAGAGATGCAAAGGCAATGGCTCACTACCTCCCACCCGCAGACCAATGCCAGTCTCCAAGTAACAGCTACCTTGGAAAAACTGTGCTTTCCTCCACCCAGCTCTATATGCTGAGCATGATGCCATGTGGTCTGGGATGTCCCTTTGGTGAGCTGGGGTCAGCTGTCCCAGCTGTGTCCCCTCCCAGCTTCTCGTGTTCCCCCAGTCTACGGTCTGGCAGGGCAGCATCAGAAATAGAAAAGACCTCAAAACTATGCAAGGGTTGCTCACCAACAGCTAAAACATCCCTGTGTTATCAGCACTGGTTTGGTCACAAACTTAAAATACATTATCATACAGGCTGCTATGAAGAAAATTAACTCCATGTCAACCAGACCAAATAAAGTAATATTACCCAAAATGCTCTGTTAACTAGCTGCTGTCTAAAGGTGGATTTTCTTTTTGTTCAGAATGCAGAAGAATCTACCTTTGAAGTAGGTAAGTCTTTCAGTTAAACCAAAATGAAGTAGATCATGTTTTCCCTCCAAATAACCAGTGTCTTGTATATAATTCTTTTGGCCTCAAAGACAGGAGATCAAATTTGGGTTACCAGAGATAGCATTGGGACATACCAGAGAGAAGAGAAGAGAAACTCTGAGGAGCTGCTAACAAAAGATATAATTAAATTACATTTGCAGCCACCAAATGAGTGTACAATCATATCTTCCATGTCAACAAACAGTTAGACAGATGATTTGGAAAAGAGAAAAGAATAGTCAGGGACAGCAATCACAGAAAAGATAATTAACAGCTGTTATGAAAATAATGTTATTGGGACAGAAAGGCAAAGTTTGTGACAAGCAGATTTGCAAAGCACCCAGAACAGCAAGTTCAGAAAAGCAAATTGACACGGTGTTCAATGTATTTTGTGATGGAAAAGGGGATGAAAATTAAGAAGAAGCAGTTTAATTGCATAACCATTTTTTTGAACAAGAAAACAGTGGTATATTGAGAGGCAGAGGAAGAGAAGACAAATTATTAGGGAAAATTTCAAAGCAGAATAAAAACAGGGCAATAGTTTGAACCAGAGAACGGAAAAGACAGGAGTAGGTAGGATCACAGGTCCAACTCAAGGCGTAAAAGAATTATTTCATTGGAAATGACTCAAAATAAATGTGCATCTGAAATTAAAAAAAAAAAATTAAAAACTAAAGAAGGCTTTTTCAGTTGTTAATCTGGATTTCCTTTTTAAGTGTTGCTGTCCTAGGTTTTGTCATTGCTAGATACAGGGAAGCTCAATGGTGGATGACAACTGATGTTTCTTAACATGGTTTTCACACTTTTCTTTATTGTACCAGCAACTGTAATAGAGTTTTCCTTATTTTTTTAAGAACACCGATAAACATCATGTAGTTTCAAGAGTAATAAACTGTCTCATACTTTTATGTATTTCAATACTCTTTAAAGTATGATTAAAAAAACCCAAGACCACATCCTTCCACTTTTATTTTTATAAAATGTGTCTCATACACATCCGTCCGGGATGGAAAATGTATAAAAGTCCATCGAGAAAGCATAAATCCTTTCTGAAAAGTCAGTAGTTTATCTTAATACTCTTCATTATGGCCCAGCATTGGATCCCTGTTCCTCTATCTGAGTAACTACTTCAATAAGTAATTCCATTTGTTTGGCTGAAACTCCATTTAACTATGCTCCTGACTCACTTGTGAGCTTGACTGCTTGCAGCTGATAGCAGAGGATTTAGCATTTGAGTTTGTATGTCAAATAGACATTTGACTGCTTAACTTTTCTTACACATTGTGAAGTAACTCCCAAAAGAAAAAGTTTCACATGGTAAAGACATTGGGCAAGAAAGGAAGTCACGAGCACATGATCAAATGAATAATTCAAGTATTTTCAGAACCAGTATTTGTTTTAAGGACAAATCGAGCAATAACGAAATTGACCTTCAATAAATCCATAAAATTGTATGTAAGCAGGTTAGTTAGAAAGATAGGAACAGAGTAGTAAGCTAATTCTAACCTGTGAGGAAAATCATAGGGAAAAGAACTGTGACACTCTTGGGCAAAATGCCGTAGAATCACAGAATACCAGCTTGAAATACCTCAGGGATCATTTGGTCCAACCTTTCCTGGCAAAAGCATTGTCTAGACACCTTGAACAGCTGAATCTTAAAAGTGTCCAACATTGGGAAATCCACCACTTCCCTGGGGAGATTATAACAAAGGTTGATTGTTCTCACTGTGAAAAATTGTTCTCTTGTGTCTAATCTGAATGTCTCCAGGATTAACTTTTACCCATGGGACTCCTTGTAAGAAGGTGTTTGCTCCTTGTGAAATTTTGCATTTATTCATTTATTATTAACTAAAGCTCTCAAAAAAAAAAAAATTCTGTCTAAATGAGGACTTGAGAGAAATTCACCTTAAAAAAAAGTCTGGAAAAAACCAAATTATTGAAAAAATGAATAAACAAAAGCAAAGGTTCAAATGCTCTTGTCTGTAAAAAAAGATTATGACAGCCTAAATTGTAGTCTGAGTACATACATGTACCAGTTTTCTGTTCCAGAATGGTATCAGATGCATTACGGCTCTAAGTCTTCCCTGACAGCTCATGAGAAGACCTCCAGTTGTGATGCCAGCAATATATCCAGAATTCACTCAACCCTGATAGATGCCCACTGATTAAATCATCCTTTATGCTTTTAACACCACTGAACCAGAGGACTAGTCTGAGCTGCCACGAAAATCCCAAACAAAAGAGTGAGAAGCGTTTCTTTAGCTTGGTATGACTTCACAATAGGCTCTCAGGCAGCATCTACAAATTCAGCCCTACCCTATATGTTCCTAAGGTCCTAGTGATGAAAGAAAGCTGATGGTGCTTTAGGCAGAGGAAAAGACTTTTTCTTATCAGTAGTTACAGCTCCGACCCATGCAGCTGCTACTGCTGTCTAACACAAATCCTCCAGGGACTGCTGCTGGGAAAACGTTACCTTGCCCAGCTCTCTTTTTCATGCATAGAAACTTCCTACCTCCTGAGCAGATTGTTAAGGTATGCTTGTCACGAGTTTGCCCTGGTTCCTGGAAAAGAAACCCAATGCATCACAGTACCTAGGCCCAAGCTGGACTGTGAAACTGCTGCCAGTGAGGTAAGAAGACCATTTTGGTTAAAAACACAAATCATCTGAGTTGTTGGATAAGTGACAGCTCCTTCATGTTTTAGCCACTGATACGGAGATCATGTGCAAGAAAACCATGAGTTGATTCTAACAGGTAAGCAGCGTAAAGGTAGAATGAAGACTACATGATTAAGCTTTGGAAATTTTCCTTTCTTAATGTGCAGGTATACTGCTTATTTCTCAGTTATGTGTACCCTTCATAAGAGTTACCAGGTTGGTAATCCTCATGACAGACTTCTCTTGAAATTCCATTTCTTTTCCCTTTTCAGCTTTAAAAGTCCCTAGAACTAACTTTCTTCATTATCTCAAACTTGGACAGACGTGTTCCTGAAGATGCTGATTAGAATATATTATGGCCATTAGCACTGAAGCTTCTTAATGTTCATTTTAGTGTACTTACTTTTTGCTTTCTGAGGAAAAAAATAAGGAAGACTTAATGAGACTGAAGACAATATTAATAGAAATAATAAAAAGTAATCCTCTAGTATATTATGTCTATTAATTCTCATCAAATATTATAGATTATGTGTGTTTTTCCATATGAAAAATGTTTATTGGACATATATTTTACAATCATAGAGTCCCCTTTATTAGCCTTCAACCTTAAATTTGTTTCAATTTGAAACATACCATGCTTGTGGGCACAAACCAGCCTCAGAAAAGGGTAAAGAACTATAAGTACATTAAAAATAGTTCCCTTTTGCCACTCTTGCCATTTGGCATTCTTCTGAAACACATCTAGTGGCCTCTCTGAGAGCCAAATTTAGAGCTGATGAGCCACTGATGAGGTAAATGTTATGTCCCATCTCTCCTTCCCTTCAATGATGCTTCAAATGGGAAATGTAGCATTTTGGGGAGTTTTTTGCTCCAAATGAAATGTTGGCTGTCCAGTGGGAAGATAAAGATTCCATTACATGTACTTTAAAAGCCATAAAAGATAACCTTCATTTCCTAGCTTACATTTATTTGCACTCACACAATGTCTCCCATTTCCAAGGCTGAGTATGAGCAATTGCCAAATACATAATTGAAGTAGAGTGATACAATGAATAAGTGTCAGGTCTAGAACTAGTGAATTCACAGAGAGTGTGCTGCCTCTGATGGGCAAAAAATTAAAAAAAAAAAAAAGAGAAAAAAGAATTTGAACCCTGAAGTATGGAGCTGTCAAAGGAAACTGAGGCTATAAAATTGTATACCAGTAATTTTCTTACTGTCTTCAGCAGTTGCTATGAACTTTCAACAAGGTGACATAAAAATGCCATCTTTCAAGTGAAAGTTTGCAGCTGTTAAGCTGAACTTTTCAAAGTGTTGTTATTACATCAAACATTGATTGACTGGAAACTGCAGCCTTCTCATTTTATCCATGTGCAAAATACAACACGGCAGAAGCAATATAACCTTCAGCAAACCACCTTTAGCATGTATCTCTGCAGCCCCTCTAATAGTAAGGCGAAAGGCAGAAGGGATTTTTCTTTAGAAAAAAAATTAGTTAAGATCTGCTTTAGATTCAGGTTTTAGATGCCACAAGCAAATACCCATCAGATCCATAAGGAGTCCTGGGCCTCTCAATTCAGACAACCAATCTTGAGATATGTCAAGCTGTACTATGTTTTATCATCAATAAAATGCAAAGAATTGGAAAAAATAATTACTTTGTTCAAATTACGTTTTCTAAACTCAGAAACTGTCTTTGGATGTATACAAGCAAACATACTCTCTATATTTAACTATGTAATAACAGCAGTAATAATAAGTATTTGTTCAGGATTAGCCCTTAGTTATTATTTTGATCATTTCATGAAAAATCCTCAAAGTCTCAGGAATAATGAATCCTAGTAATTATAGTTAGTGGATTTTTCAGACTATGTGGCTTGAAACAGGGAGCCTCTCTATTCTGTTTCCTTCTCTGGGCTCTCATCTTCATCCTCTGAAGAAAACTTCTGAAAAGCAAAAGCTATTAAATATTGAATACTAGTAAACTATAACAGAGCAGAGCTCTGATTAGGTGTCTTGCATCCTTCCAAATTATTCTAACACAATTAATTTATAAAGAAGACAAGTTCTGTCAAACATGTATTACAATAGACTTGGGGAAAGTCAGAACCATACCTTAATAACAAATGGAAACAAAAGAAAGAGAATATCTGTTTCCTTCATATTTTAAGTGAGGGGCTCTATCTAAGGAGTAAGTGCATAGTTGCATCTCAGGCTCTCTTCTCTATTTCCTCAAGCAATAGCAAATTTCACATCACAAATAAAACCAGAGGAATTCTTGAATTGTCATATTTAAAACAGTAGGCGACTTTTTACACTACCTCACTTGTTGTGTTTTTTTCACCAGCTCTCTCCTTTTTCCACATTCATCAAGGTCATTGTGAGGTTTTTTCCTTGGATTTTAATTTGATCTCAGTACATTCATTTTTATGTAAATTTCATGAGAGGTGATTGTATCTTCATTTCTCCAGCCATCTGGCACACTGGGAAATACAGTGGCATTCAACCCCTAATGACATAAATAAGAAAAAAGATAGGGAATTTCAAAAGAGACTTTAAAACAACAAAACCAACAAAAAAACAAACCAAAGAGATGTGATTATTAACAATAGAACCTTGTAAATATTTTTATGAACTTTTGAGTTCTACAATTAAAGATTTCTGAAACCGTTACTTATTCAGTAAGAGATTCCTTTCATGTCACTAGTATGCTTTTTCTGTTGGAAAATTAACAAGCAGAAATATCTTACTTTCTGCTCTCTTTGATGAAGCCAGGTGCATCATTGTTCATGAGTGAAAACAAAAGCATGAAAAGAAAAAGTAGCTATAAGATATAAAATTTACCACCAAAAAACCCCCCCAAACCCACCAAAGAAAAAAATTCCAAACAGATTTTATGGTATTTTACATACATTGTATTCAAAAGAAAGAAATTGTAGTAGCCAGGAAATTACAATAGTTTTCAGTAAATAATATAAATGAGGTCAGAAATGAAGTAACAGTCAGAAATATATTTCTTTTTCAAGTAATCTATGAATTTATTTTAGATGTATATCTAATGACCTTTGCATAAACTTTTCCAATAATAGACTTTTCATAACATCATCTTTTAAATTTTTCCTTGTTAATTGAAAATTATAATTCTATAGTAATAACTATATTTAAATGAATATACAAAATGCTTTTTTTTTTTTTAATGAGACAATATTAAATGATAAATGATTTAGAGCTGGAAGAACTGTGATACCGCATATGCACTTGCAAATGACAACTGGCTTCAATTTGCATCAGAGTAGAGCAGCATATCCAGGCACTGGTACTATTATTTTGAGCTCTTACAATAATGGCATACCATCTAACGCTAACAAATGCAATGTTAATGTATTTTGTTGTGGGCTAGACTCTGTCAAAATGCTTTGGGAAAAGCAGTGCCATAGAGAATACAAACAGACACACAAATGAAGTTTGGAAGTACCTTTTCTGAAGCCATTAGTGAAGCTATTGTTCTGCAATCAATTAGAGATTCTCAATTGCTAAAGAACTTGAAAGTGTCTAGAGGTAAAGTTCATTTTCTTACCAGGATCTGACTTTGTTCCATTCAGGTGTTAGTCAAAATTTTGAGCTGTTTGACTATAGAGTGAGAAGAATCTGTGTCAACCCAGTATTTCTTTGATAACAGCATGTAGTGGTTTCAGTTGGAAGAAAGCTGATTATCTTCACAGTGCCTTGTATGAGGCTATGCTTTGTATTTGTGTGGAAAATGGTGGTGATATTACTGGCATGATTTCAATACTGCTGTTTGAATTATTGACTTACACAGAGTTAAGCCCTTTTCTGCTCCTCGCCCCACCCCACCAGCGAGCAGGCTGGGAGTACATGAGAGGTTAGGAGGGAACACAGCTGGGACAGCTGCTCCCAGCTGACCACAAGGATCTCTCAAACCACATGATGTCATGCTTAGCATATAGAGCTGGGGGAAGAAGAAGGAAGCAAGGGACATCCAGAGTTATGGCATTTGTCTTACCAAGTCAGCGTTATGTGTGAGAGAGCCCTGCTGTCCTGGGGATGGCTGGACACGTGTCTGCCCATGCGAAGTGGTGAAGGAATTCTTTTTTCTGCTTTACTGTCATGCTTGGATTTTTTTTCCCCATTTTTTCCCCATTACTGTCTTTATCTCAATCCATGAATTTCCTTTCACTCTTCAAACTCTCTCCCCCTCCCACTGGGTGGCTGTATAGAGCTTAGTTATCAGCTGGGGTTAAACCACAACACAGTAACATACTGAATTATTTCACAGACCTATTTTACACTTCTCTTCTGGGAAAATGCCTTTGTTTCATATTGGTTTTCTTCCTACAAAAATAATTTAAACTCATTATTAAACCAAGGCTTTCAGAAAAAAAAACAAAAAACAACCAACTCAAAATAAAATTTTAAATCTACCCAATTTTCTTATTAGAAATATACAAGAGGTCTAATGGGGTAAGTGGAAAATATAGGGCACAAGAAACAAGATATGGTAATTGAGACCATCTGTCCCACTAAATATAAAGCACATTTGCCTGTGGTTTACTCTCTCTCTCTGATCTCATTGCGGTTCCAAAATCTGACCATTCAAGTAGAGGAAAAAAAGTCTGATGCATGGCAAGAAATATTTAGATGAACTCACTTCAAGAGGAGTAGAACATGTTCTTAAATTCTTCCAGAGCATGTGGAGAAGTAGAAGAGCAGAGACAAGTGCAAGAATAGCTGATCCTTTTTGGCTGTCGCTGATGTTTGACTATCCTGCCACCTCACAAGAGCAGCAGCTGACCTGGCAGTAATCCTGGTGACAACCTAGCCTATGGAATAGAATTATTTTCTTGAAGCTTTCATTACTATCATTGCTGCTTTCACACCCATTAAGAGAACTGTAGGTCTCACACAGGGTATCACAGCTGACCGTTCAGAATGCCATAGGATCAATATAGCACCGTAAGGGAGTAAATTCAAGAGCTGTGTTTAGAATGTTTTTCTCTTCCTCCTAGCACTTAATTTAGTGTCAATTTGGTGATATGGTCAATAACTACTATACAAATCTTGATGTTCAAATACTATGTCGACATTATATAATCTGTGTGTTTCACTAAACATATGGCCACCTTCACTGTGTCATCATTTACAGAGCTGTTGTTTCACAAGTCCAAATCTGCACGCAAAAAGCCAAATTGGAGTCAGTAGACAGCTCTTAACAGGGGATACGGGTTTAATACTGATGTGCTTGTTGTTGGTTTAGCTTGATTCAGTTTGATTGTTTCCATCTCTTCCTAGTATCAGGAAAATAAGGAAACACAAATGGCTATTCAAGTAGAATGTATGTAAACACATTCAGTATATATATTGTGTATTATTAAATAGCATGTGTAGGTATTAAATTATAGAATCATTCAGGTTGGAAAAGAGCTCTAAGATCCTCGAATGCAATCATTAACACAGAACCACCATATTCATCACTAAACCATATCCCCAAGTGTCCTTGTAGTACTGACTTTGACTACATGACAGTACAGAAGATTCCGGATTGTTTTTCTGTGAGAAAACATGATTTAGATGCAATATACACACAACAAAATCTACCCGATGATATTATCGAGGATAATACTTTTAGAAAAACGTAACAGAACAGTTCCACAACCTTGAGTTGCCAATGCGTATGTAACCATTTAAAAAAAAAAATATTTTCTTTGGTGAAAATGAACATGAGTTCTCTGCAGAACTATGAAAGTAATTTTTAAGATTTCTGTGGTAAGAAGCAACACTTTTATTCAGAAACATTTTGTGGTATGACAGTTCAGTGAACAGATCAGTGTTCTGCCAGCCGTTCAAGAAGTATCTTTTGCAATGAAATACAGAAGGTCCTGAAAAGTTAAAGAAATATCAACTTAATGGAAACTGGGGCTTTCAGAGCTAGCAAATATATATCTGTAACTCCTGCTTGAACTATTTACTTGCACTGGGTTGACTAGAGTCAAACACTGAAAATCTTGCATTGTAAAAAAATCAAAGAATGCTGATGGGGAAAAATAGGAACTAAAAGCTACATCAGTCTTTAAGATGGAAGGTGCATTGAAAATGACATTGTACTGTAAACTCAAGAAAAATGAGTTGTGATACCAATACTGACCCAAAACGGTCACTAAGGAATCAGGGCATACTGGTTTGCATAGTATACAAAGAGAATAAACCAAAAGGGCTGTTTTAGAATAACTCTTCAACTATAGTTGAACTACACTTTTTCTTTAAGAGAAACAGCTACACCTCTCCTTTCAGATTTCTAATGAAAATTAAAAGAAAATGTAGTAATTAGGGTTGCTCTAATGAATCTCTACAAGGAACATAAAAATATGTAATGCTTGCCACATTAAAATTGATGATTACAATTTTTTAATAAAATTAGCTTCATAATGATACTAAGATATTCCTCTGCTCTGAACACATTAAAATATACAACAGCATGGCAAAGGAGCAGCAGAAACTAAAAAGATTCTGAGATATTACAAAAATGGGTTATTTGATTGACAGAGCACTTTAACATAATTTTATGTGATATGCTTTCTATGACAAGAACAAATATTGATTATAAACCTAATTTTGGCATACACATAATTCTGGCAGCTTTTACCAAAAATTATGTCAGAAGTTACATTTATTCAAAGCAGGACCTGCAGACTATATGTGATTAATGTTTCTAGCTTGGCAGGAGAGCCCAAAATTTATGATTTATGCTCTCTGCCACAGGTTAGGCAGACAGGAGGCTGATATACTAGATACGACTGCTATTGTAAATTTATTTGGCATTTCATTTTTCAGTCACACTGATGGTTATTTTCATACATCTTCAATCCATCATTTGCTGCTAAATCCAATTAGTTTGATTGGCAGATTTAACTTCCTAGTAGGTCTTGGTCAATATTGTGTAGCAGTAAATACTTTGAGACACTTTTTCAAACCTTTTCCTTGGCTGTTTGCTTTTTTCCTCAACCAGATAATTATTGATTAGCTGGTTATGTGCAGCTCTCACCCATCTGCAGAGGCGATCAGGCCAGCTGAAGTACATGGTGATCAAAATCACCCATTTGCTAACAAAACCCTCTTTTGAGGAGAGAGGAAATCATACAAGGGATGGGATGCCCCAGGGTTCAGCAGCCCCTTTCCAGGACTGGCTTTGGCACAGGGGTGCCACCAGCAGCCTGGCCATGAGGAAAACCATGGCACAGGGAGAAGAACATGAGTACAGCAGGTATTAAATTTCTAAAAGGAAACATTTTTAATTATTTTTACTCATAAACTAATTAATGGATTTACATACAAACAATCAGAAAATTTATTCTGCACTCAGCAATACACATGCTGTCTTTTTCATACATAACAATGAGGCTAAATCCTTGTTTCAGTCTTAATTAGGAAGTTATAGCTAGTTCTTCTATAGTGTTTTGTTTTCTGGATATATAGTGGGCAGAAAGATGTATAATAATTAATGCCACAGTACTATGAAAGATGATCAATTTATAGAAAAGGTCAATTAAGTTGAAGAAAAGATTAAATAGTAAGAGAAATGAGCTTACATTTATGAAAACATAGGACAACTAAAAGCTGGCCTAAGATGGATTTCACCAGAACAAAATATTTTCATTTACATGCTACATACTTCAGCGGCCAGGGGGATCAGTTGCCAAGTTTCTCTCCTGAACTGGCAAAATATTATGTTCATAATTAACTCTTCGACAGAGACACAAATTTAAATTTTAGTGAGGCTTACTGGCAGAATAGATTAATGTATTACTTTTTCCTCAAAAACTGAACTCCAGATTTTCATTAAAGCTCAAGAAAAAACTGTTAGAGAGTCTCAAACATAAAAGTTAAGTGCTCTAACAGTTCAACGAGGCAAAAGTTTATTAGCCCTTGCTTCTGCTATAACTAAGCCTCTCATTTTTTCAGTGCCACTTTTTGGGTTGATTACTGTAAGAGCAGTAATAACAATTTCTGAATTTTTTCAAGGAGTCAGGCTATGATATGTCATATCTGAATAAAGGATATAGGGGAATACAGATTTATTTTTTTTTAATTGGGGGAAAGGTGTTTTTTTTTAATCTTGGCTAATTTGTGACTGTACAGATAAAAATTTCATGAAGTACTGTAAAAATAAAATTGTAATAGTATCATTTTTAGAGTGCTCTTTGGTATGGGTTCCACTCTTCATACTCCTTTTTTACAAGTGTTTATGTAAAATCCAAACACTAACACCACTACCACCCTCGTCTCCTCATACTGGGCGTGTAAATGCACTTACTAAACCTGGAGCAGACACAGCAGTGTTTATAAGCATTTCCAAGTCAGGGAGAAAATGCTTCTCTTTAGTTACAAGAAAAGGTTATGAACATTATGTGGGAAAAATGCATTTGATACAGTTTTAATACTACCTGGAGTGGAACACTGAAGGCTGTGCTGAAAAGAACTATTAGTCTGGAAGATGGTCAGTAATGAAATTGTTTAAGCAGCAGCTACTGGTCGGATGATACTTAATCTTTTAATTGATAAGGGAGAAATATTACTGCTTATGAATAAAACATTCTAGTGATGCAAAATGAGAAAGCAGTGTCAATGAAGAGTAGGGCTAGAAAATTAAACGAGATAATCTGGAATATTTTGCACACTAGATTAATAGTATAAAATCAAGGTCAGGCACTGGATTGTTAATGACCAGACATTCTTTTACAAGCTTGTAAGCTGGTTATGACTTAACTGGAGGATACAATTTATGAATTAGCCCAGCAAGCCCATTGAGAGCTGTCATGCCACCATTAGCAGAACAAACATAATCTTAGGTACTTATCAAAGACATACGACAAATCTGATGCCGTTGTTTAATGTACTTCCTTTGGCATACTAAACTCAGAAAAGGTCTTGTGTTAAATCAGATTCAGGGAGACAGATCCAAAGAAGAGGTGTCAGCATCATGTCTAGACTGGGCAACCTGACAGCACTTCCCAAGCAGAGGACAGGAGGTCAGTTTGCATATTCTTCAAACAAGCCTGGAGTCAAGGTTAACATTTGTAGCTTGTAAAGTCTGAGAAGCAGAACATATTGCTTTCAAAGTTGAGGCTGCAGAAAACTGGCTTACCCAGCTTCTGCTTGGCTTGGAGTTCAGGCAGAACAGGTTCCTGTCTGATACGAAGCCGAACTTGCACATATATTATTAGTCCCCAGATTTACAAGATAAGCTTCACTCCTCGTGATAGGATTGTACAAGCTTTTAGGGCAGATTAATGACAAATTATAAGTACTCTTATTAGCAGATGACTGTTCTTTTGTGCATGTAAATATAGATATTCAGACAGAGAGCAGCCATATGTATAATTTATTTCTGCTCTTATGTGATGGATCACATTTTAATCTGTGGTGTTTCTTTAGATCAGAAAAAGTGAATGTGTTTGCCAAGCTTTTGTAGACATAATTATTTTATTTGCCACTTTTTAATTCAAACCCTATCCCCCTACCTCAAATCTTATTTGCCCTTCTTCCTTTGTTTAAAAGCAAAACGCTGTACAGATGAAAAGCAGAAATTTTAAACACTGAGCAGGAAAAATATTTTTTATCATTAATACTGGTATTGTAGATTACTTCTGTGTACATATATATTTGGTTATTTGTTTATATGACCTGTGCCTTCCACTACCTAAAGATGACCTACAAGAGAACCAGAGAGGAACTTTTCATAGGGGAAAGTATTGATAGAAAAAGGGAGAATGGCTTTAAATGAAAAGAGAGTAGTTGAAACTGGATAATAGGAAGAAATTCTTGACTGTGAGGTTGATGAGGCACTGGAACAAGTTGCCCAAAGAAGTGGTGGATGCCCCATCCCTGAAAGGTTCAGGGACAGGTTGGCTGGGGCTTTGAGCAACCTGCTCTAGTGAAACGTGTCCCTGCTCATGGCAGTAAGGTTGGGAATAGAATGGAATGGAACAGAGCAGAACAGAATAGGATAGAACATGTTGAGTTGGAAGTGACACATCAGAATCATCAAGTCCAACTCCTTGTTCTGCACAGGACACCCCAAGAATCACCCCATGTGCCTGAGAGCATTGTCTAAACATTTCTTGAACTCTGTCAGGCTTGGTGCTGTGACCACTTCCCTGAGCAGCCTGTTCGACTGACTGCTCATGATCTTCAGGGTTCCATCCAACCCAAACTATTTTCTCATTCCATGATTCTATGCCATTCCAGGGATTAATCAGACCTTGTCAAGGCCAAGAAGTAGTTCTGTACCTGTAAGGGAATAAAGACTGTCCTTTAGTCCTCTGAAACCATTCATGGTTCCTTGATCAAAAAGTTTGTGTTCCCAATGGACTCCTGAAAGCTTCATATTATTGTGCCTTCCAGAGGGTGCTGCATGTTTTTGAAACAAGGACCAAGGGATAGAAGTTAAAGTTGCCAACAGCTGGAACAGTGGCAAAATGGACTGTGCAGCATGAAGGTAAAACCAGTCTATATATAAAAGTTTTTACTATGAAATCTTTTTGGGTTCTTGGCAGTCAAGGAGAATGGTGACAAAGAAAGAACCATTTTCAAATGGAATTTCCAAGTATGTAATTTGTAATCCCTGAGGTGTAATTTCAGTTTGGGGATTGGTATTCATTTTCTTTTATTAAGTGTTTGGTTCAGAAAGGTGAGTTCCATTAGGTAGAATGATAATTTGGTAGTAAAAAAAAAAAAAAAAAAAGAAATATATATTATTAAATGTTATAGGAAACTGTATAGTAGTATCTTAAGAGTTAAAGATTAAGAACTCACTGACTTTTGTGATTTCTAAGCCTCATTTATGACTGGCAGCCATTATTATTATTTCTTTTCTTAAAAGAGTAATTTCTACTTTAATTTTTGGTTGCTAGATTTGTGGTTAGAGAGTAATTATGATTATTATTGCCTAAAATTGAGACAATCCAGACAGTACTGTTGAGATGCAGAACTTCATGTTAATTATGTTTTCAATCCCTCACATCCCCCAATCATTTAATGATGTATCTCTCAAAGAGAGAATAAGTGCCTGACAAAATCAAATGTGAATTTCATGAAAGATCAATGAGATCTATTGCAAACGAGCAATTTGAAAGAGAATAATGGAAGATATCCACTGACAAATTAGAAACTTTAAAAGAACTTATTGGGTTCCAGCAAATTTACAGGCATATCAAAGAAATGAACTCCAAGTCAATCTTTAAGACATTTTTTGAGGTGCTTTTCCCTCTTAGCATCTTTACTAGTTGTGATGTTGCTCAGCGGTTACAACATCAGAGTACCACATTCAGATTACTTATTCTAACAATCAAAAGTTATAATCTAGTATTCTCAGTCTTCCAGCAGGAAGGGAAACTTCTTTTTTTTTTCATCTGGTGGGCCAGAAGTGCCAGCAGAAGAAACCAGATTGGGCTCTTTCCAAGGTTTAAGACCAGCCTGATTTAGTTTCTATAAAATAAAAAAGGACTGTAACTTTGAATGGAAACATGAGGAATAGGAAAGCTTGGGAATACTAGAGAAATAATGTTCAAACAAAAAGGCTTTCTAAAGTAAACAATAAAGTTGTGATTGATATCAGCACACAGAAACTCCCCTGAACATTTATATATTAAAGAAGAAAAAAATTAAAACCCTCAAAATCCTTATTTTGAGGCTGAAACCAAAACTGTACAGCAACTTTAAGAGAAGTGCTTTCCAAATGCATGTCAGTGAACAAAGTTAGTACTCCCTGTGGCCAGACTGCTCCCGAGAAACTAGAGATGTCCCTTTTCAATCATCAAAGAACATCTAAAAAACATAAAGGACACTGGGACTTTTCAAAAAGAAGTAACTGTAGAAGAGTCTTTAGAGGGAAGTGAATTCTAAGGAAATGCAGGCATACATTCTGGTAGAAGCCAAAGTATTTACTGAAGTGTGCTAGGACAAATGGTTTCATTATCTCTGAAGAAACAGATTTAGAGGTAAATAAAACTTTCTCAGCCCTCAGCTGTTAACATAGATAACTTTACATAAATGTACATAACTCTACATGGAATTCAGAGCAAATTACATATATATATATATATATATATATTTAAATAGAGGGTTTGAGTAATTCTTTTAAAATAAACTCATATTGACCAACTGTAAAAAAGATCCCAGAGCTGTTTGCTTATACAACCTGGATGCTGTAAAATATTGCATTTTGTTTTGTTTGGGGAGACAATAAATGAGGAAGAGATGTGCATTTTAGCAGTGAGCTTTTTGCATATATAGCAAGAGAAGTGGAAGGGCCCAAAAATATCCAAAACTGAACGAGGTTTTCATTGGGAAAATTCCAGAAGCTATCTGAAAGAGAATTCCCTTTGTGAGTAAGCCATCTGGCAGGTCACACTGAGTTATGCCAAAAAGCTGAAGCAATCAGAGCACAGCAGGGGAAAACCTTATAAGCATGGGAGTTAAATCCTGCTTTATGTTCATAGCAGTTGACTAATACATTCTACTGAGAGAGCCAGATCCCTACACCACCCTACCACTCTGGAGATGGACTGTGAAGGCCACTATCAGGGAGTGGAAAGGCACTGTGGTCTCTGTTTCTTCCAGAAAACCACTGTAACAATAATATAATGCCTCAAATCTAAGATTATTCACTGTCTTTTCAAAGAACAATCAATTTCTTAGGAACTGGGCAGTCTAGTTGGCTGTTAACCTGAGGTGGGCACAGGATCTGAGCTGTTCACTCACAGAGGTCCTTTGACTGGTGGCAAGCTTTGGAGGGTCCAGGTGATGGGAGACAAAATGTAACAGGATTGGACTGCATAAATCTCAGTCTGCCACGTAAGGCAAGGCAGTAGGCATAATTTATTTTGTGTATGTATGTGCACATATATGTACATTCTGGCTATTTTTACCTTTGGTACATGAAAAGTGACAGCCATCTAGACTTGATGACAACGTACTTGCTAATGTATATCCCAAGGAAAAATACATACACAATTTCTCTGGTAGGTTTGTCTTAGTAGTTGAATGCATCAGCCAGCTCCTACCAAGTCTGGTGATGTAAGTCTGAGATATAGTAATTCTGAAAAGTTTGTGAAAATATTTATCATCCAGGTAGAGGACAGAGCACAAATGAAAAACCAGCAGTGTGGGCTACTATGAAAACTTAAACTGGGAATGCCTTTGGAAACCAGGCACATAAAAATGTGCTGCTCATGGAACTACTTTTATATTTTTTCACTGGAGGAACTACTCTAAAGAGATGAAAAAGAGGTTACAAGTAGAAAAATCAGAAGGAATTCTGAGTCTTGTTTATTCACAAATAAGAGGAGAGAAGAAATAGTTAATATTTTGACAGTCTGCCCCTGCTCAAACCTGCATGATTACAACAAATACTGGTGGGTAAGTGAAAAGTGTAGCTCATAGATCAGCCTCATACAGAGTTATGCTAGATTAGAGCATGAAAGAAAAATATTCATGCCCTAATGATAATGTTGGAAGATGCCAGGAATATGTGCAGTAATTAAAACTCTGAAACATATTTAAGAATCAACCATGAGTCTTAAAATTATATGATTGGGAAGGGCAGTTCCACCACAGTGACCATATCAGCAGAGATGCTGGAACTTACTGCCTTCTGCTCTACTTGGGACTATATTTACCCTTGAGCGTGTTAGTCTTTCATCTGGAATTTCTTATTTTCCTGCCAATTTTGACAGCATGTCGTGAAGTCTGACTGGCTTTCTGGCCCTCAGAAGAAAGTAAGGAAAGGACAGGAAAACAGACAAGAAAAAAAAAAAAAAGTGGAACTGCATGATCAGTTTTCAAGTTTATGGGTAATTAGGCATCATGGTGCATAAAACTGAAGTTTCAATATCAAACATTTGTTGAAAACCAAAAGTCAGTCTTTATAAGAAGAGTCCACTGGATCATTTGCATACGGTAAATACACAGTGTATATGAATCTGGTAAGGGAGTTAAACAGGTTTAATAATGGTCTAGGACTTCAGTAAATTAAATAGAATTTCAAAATTCATTTTAACTGATCTGAGACATGTTAAGTGGTCTTTTAGGTAACTAAAAAAGTTAAGTTTTAACTTTAAGATACTGTCTTTCATAAAATTTCTGAATTATGGTTTTATTTGGACTAGAGATAGAAACTTTTTAAAAGAGAGATCACAGGTTAAGTAGAGAAATGAAACAGGAGCTATAAAACATTCGTTATAAGAAGGATCAGTCATCTCTCCTTCCTTAATTTTTTGTGTTTGCCTTTACGTACAATATATCTCAGTCTTCCCTGGTGCCCAGATTGAAGAGCTGGAAGGTAAGATTTACTGTTAAGGTGCTTCTGTGATACACGGGTCAATGTTACTGAGCGAAGGATTTATCTACCAACAAAGATCAGAAGACTGACACATAGAAAATAAACAATAGCTTTTACTTGAAACATTGATTTTGTCTTGGTCCCTGAAATAACCCAGGGCTGATTCTGCCGGTATTTACTCTCTAAAAATCTGGAGACCCTAATTCCTCAGATAATGTCACCTGATTATAGCTTCACTGTCCCTCAATAGATAGCATTTTAACACTCTCAGAGACTGGATTTCACAGTGCTTTTTATTTATAAAATTGCTTTTTTTTTTTTTTTCTTTTTTGCAGCTACTGGATTGTACTATTTCTACACAGTTTACAAGTGAGGTCTTAGGCATCAAGTTTCACTGTTTAAATAAGCTTAACTATTCCAAGTTTAGTTAATTAAGGGATCCTGTCCACATGGTCACTGGCTTCTATTTAGTAAAGTACACTCACGACTTCTCAAAAGCTGGTCACAAACTTCACTGCATAAAATGGTACTGACACTGCTGTAGAAAGAATTTGTATATGATTACATGTACCATGTTTATGTGAGGGATGTTTAACTAGGTTGTTCAAGTTCTGCTTTGGTTGGTTTTTTTGCACCTAGAAGTTTCTAGAATGACAAATGTTGAGCGTTGCTCATATAGTATAGTCTAAACTCATCTTCTGTACTGTTCTTCTTTTTAGGGATGATGATCTTCTGAAAAGTCAGGTCTGAAAGAAACAAGTCTTCTGCACTTTTTAAATGCACCATGATTGTTTCACTATGTGTTCTAATGTTTAAGCATTAATTATTATCATCGTGATCATCATCACCAATAACTGTCATTCAGTTTTGCAGTATCCTCTAGGAGTCCCCACTCAGAATATCTCCAACTTATGAGTGCTGTACAAACACAAAATGAAAACACAGAACAGCTCCCAAAGAGTCTGCAGTTAGAGAGGGAAATAAGGTAAACCAGGAGGATTTAGAGGCAGGTTCCATTAGAGTGATTTCACATAACAGTAACTTCATTAAGACGAATTCAGGACTGCAAGAAATTATATAGACTTTCTTTCTTCCTCTTGTATTATTGGCTTGACTTTGGCTAGCAGTCTATTTTTTTCCTAGTTTATAGTCCATTTTCCTGGTCTAGATCCCCTCAGCAGTTTTTAGTTAAAAAAAAAAAATCCGATGTGCAGAATATTTCTGCATAAATCTTTCAGTATGCATTGCAGTCCAATTAGTATGAGTACAAGAAAAACTGAATAGGTTCTATTTCCTGGTATTACTTAAACCAACCAAAACATGACATTTGAACAACACTCTGACTGAAGATCCTGAATCCCTATTCTTTATTATTTGATTTAGATGTCTTCTGATTTCTGAGGAGGTAAGGAGAAAGGAATATGGTTTATTCATATTAACTAAGGTAATAATATATTTGTGATTGTAATTCAACACAGTATTTTAAAAAAAAAGCCAACTAAGCAATTGCATTAGTAGTTTTAATAAACACCCATCCCTAATACACAATGAACTTACCAACCAATGGGTTTGAAAAACTTTTTATAGATGCTCTTTCGGCCTGTCTCTCTTCTTAGCTCTTTCTTTCTTGTACTCATTTTCCTTTCTGACATTTCTGCTCTTAGTTTCATTGCCATAGACAGCGTTTTCAATATGTGCTACTTGAGAATTCTTCTATTCAGGTTCATTTCCACAATCATTATAAATGTAATTTCTCTCTCTCTCTCATTTTCTTTTTTTTTTTCCCTCCTAAAGTGCTCCTTCTATTCAGTTCCTGGTCTCCATTCAGTAGTCTGGGTTGAGAAATGGAGAAACAGCCTAGCTAATGTTTAAACAGTAATGCAGCAGTACTTAACCCACTGATGTGTATACATATTACCACGGCATCTATAATACCTTCCCTGTGATTACCCAGGGGAACTTCACATCTCCTCAGTGAGGTTCAGATCCAAGCAGACACATTACTGCATTGAAAGTAAGCAAAAGCCTCTCAAAAAATAATGAAGGCTGTTTAAGGATAATGTTGCCTTTGATACTTACCTGCCCATCAGATAAATTTAACTTCAAGTCACCGCAGCTGCTCATTAGGATGCAGACAACTTCGGGGCAGGGATTCCCTTTCCTCAGCTCATATCTTCCTACAGCATTGCCTTGTGTCAGCTGTGCCTGGCAGGAACAGATTATGGGTAATCAATTTCACCCAGCACAGAGCTGGGAATTCAGTGTTTCCCTGCTCTACAGTAGCCTGTTCTGCCATTAGAGCCCATCTGGTCTCAGCTTTCCGGTATAAAGAATTTCTGGAAACAGCATAATGTTAAATAAGTGGAAAATTTTCTGATTTTTCTGACTTGTTGGATTACTGTAGGTGATTTAGAGGACTCTGTGTGTTACTATGAAGCAGGCTTGCTGCTGGTGTCCAAACCAAGAAAAAGAAAAAACATATGTTGTCTCTTCTAGACATTCACTTTCAGTTCACAGACCTGGAAATAGAGTGGACTAAGCAGCAACAAAGAGATTGCTCAGGAAAGTATGTGTATGTATGCACTATATTCTGCACAGTAAAAACAAGAAATATTAGAATAGGTAAAATGATATCAGAATCGCTTAAAAATTATTCTTCTCTTCTTTACAAACTTCACAGAGAGGAAGAAGAAAAATCAGGAGACACATGAAATACTATAAAGAATCTAGATTGTAATACATTTGGTCAGGCAGTCAATCAGTGTCATATCTCTTGGCAGACAATAGAAGTTTCTTTTTTCACAATATTAAGAGAGAAATTCAAGTCACCTCCAAAACCTCCAGTTGTCTGGCGCACACAAGCTAGTTTACCTGCTGTCATTGTCATTGTCATGATTTGTTTCAGTTCATTGCTGTGATGTAAACACGAATAAGAACCACAGCATTTATGAAAGTGACTATTAAAATTAGTTTGATCCAATGTACTTAAGTGAAATAATGTATATTTTAAGCATCAGACAGTTAGGAAACTTGGGACATAATCCAATCTTTCTGAGGCAAGCTTTACAAATTGTCAGTGGAACCAAATACAATTCTTTGAGTAGCTCAAAGAGATTTAGTACACTTAAGTTAGAAAATGTTTTCTCTCCTGTGAACTGGGTTGAACTTGTTTTGAATCTTTTTTTCACCCTTTTCTATTCAATAATTTGCCTCCTTCATCCTTCCACAGTATTACCATATTCCTCTAGTATTGTGAAAAAGTGTAGGATGAACTGCTGAAGGCATCTTCAAAATTTTGCAGGCGCCAAAGTTGCAAGTCATTGCAGATTTTGCTCTGGGCCTCAGGGATAGAGCTGGTGATTGCCAAAGGCACTCATAACATCTGAAACCTACTTTGAGAGCAAGGGAGTGGTTCAGCCCTGCTACAACACAGGACAGAAGCGAATGCATAGTCCCAGCTGTCTTGTCCTTTCATCCTTGCTGTGGAGAGGGGGGGTGAGGAATGAACAAATGAAAAGCATAGCACAGATGAACCAGCATCCTTCATATATTTTATTCCCTTTCCGAAAGGTGTTATTTTACCAGTCTGGCTGTAAACAGGAGACACGTGGAAAGACTATTCCAAGCTACTGTGTCTTTTCCTCTACCTGTCCCCATTCCTCCACCAGTTTTCCTTCCCCAACTCCAGCCTTGTAAGTGCTGTCTTTCACATCAGAGGCAGAATAATTTCAACTCCCAGGGACAAGAGGCAATGGTCAGTAGTACATATTAAACATGTCAGTCTGTATGCTAACCCTAGGAAACAAGCCTGCTTACCTCTCTTTCAAGTAAAAGCAACCAAAGCATAGGGGCAAGTCCTCAAAGGTTTGTAAGAGCAGTTTCCTATTCTAGAACTACCTACTATGGTACTCCTCAGCTGATAATTAAACACCCATATGCATTGACCAGAAGGAAGAGATGGGAGGACACATTTCATGGTGAAATTCAGGCTGTGTCCTTGTTCTGGTCTTGGCAGTGAGAGAGTTAATTTTTTTCACAGTAGGTAGTATGGGACTGTGTCTTGGATTTGTGCTGAAAACAGTGTTGATAATATGGGATGTTTAAGTTACTGTTGATCAGTTCTTGCACAAGAGTTTTCTGTCCCTTACCTCCCCACACGTGTGAGGCTTAGACCGCGCAAGAACTTGGAAGGGGACACAACCAGGACAGATCACCCCAATTGACCACATGGATATCTCACACCATATGGCATCATGATCAGCGTGTAGAAATGGGAGAAGGAGAAAGGGGGAAAATGTTTTGAGTGATAGAATTTGTCTTCCCAAGTCACTGCTATGCATGATGGAGCCCTACTGTCTGGGGATTGCTGAACACGTCCCTGTCCATAGGAAGTAGTGAATAAATTCTTGTTTTTCTTTACTTGTGTTTGTGGCTTTTGTTTTACTTATTGAATTGTCTTTATTTGAATCCATGAGGTTCCTCGCTTTTACTCTTCTGATTCTCTCTCCCATCCCACCAGGGGAGAGTGAGTGAGTGGCTGTGTGGGGCTGAGGTGCCAGCTGGGGTTAAACCACAGTTCTTTTGGGTGCCCAGCATAGGACCTGAAGGGTTTGAGGTAACAGCAGATTTGACTGGGATGCACTAGATCAAATTGGTAACTGTTATTTCTGTTTAGCTATTAATTGACAGGCTCCTGTGCTTGCCACGGGGCTTGACTGCCTTTACTGTATGTTCAAGTCTAGTGATAGTTGGTGGCTCCTTTTCGCTTTCACTGCTTTCTGTAGTGCTCACTATGCTCTCACATCAAAATGCCTGGGAACTTTTTGATAATAGAAATGGCAACGGGCCTGGGCTGGCAGATGGCCAGGGCATCACTGCTGTTTTAACACAGCAGTACTGGATAGGGCTGGAACTCCAGTGTGAACTCAAGTCAAAGGGACCATGACCTGTGGATGAGTCCCTGCAGGAGTGGGATACCTCAAAGCATCTGTGGCCCTGAAAAAGTCCAGGCACATCTCAAAGTGTCTGTGGTTATATCTGTGCTGCAGCAACTGTACTTCTGAAGGGATTGTGGTCCAAGGATAAGTCCATGCTGAAGAAGGTACACTTTAAAGTGGCTGTGGGTATGACTATAATGTAGTAGTTATACCCATGAAGAATTTGTGGCTCACAGATCTGTATTCATTTTTAGCAGGTACACCCCTAAGGGACTGCAGTCTGTAGATAAGTCCAAGCCAGAGCAGGGGCAAGGGAATGAGTTCATTGCAATGTGAAAAGTGACAAAAGTCTGATCCAGAGGGACCAGAGGTAAATGAAATGGAAATACCTTTAAATTGTTGTAACCTGGGATTTGAGTTGCATGTTATGGGAATTACTGTAGTAAGAGCCTTTTATTGCTAGTTAGGCTACCAGCAAGAGAACTTCATTGTAATGTTAAACAATGACACACTCCTATGACGGTTTCATGGCACAAAAGGCAAAGAAGTAAGAAGAAGCTTGAATCTTACTGGAGAGCTGGAATTTTAAATTGTATGATCCAGAATGTGAAAGTTTCTGACACTGGATAAACAACTCAGTCTACTCTGCAAGGGAAAACTAGGCATCTGAAAGTTTCTAGATGTATTATAAAACGGATTTCCCCCTTTCAGCATCAAAGTCCCTACCCTGTGTTAAAAAATTTGGTGATTTCTTTTTTTGCTATTTCTCATACTTTTGCTTACTAGATAGTTGAGAATGAAATGGCAGGAAATCCCTTTCATCCCTAGTTTCTCTTCTTGCAGTTTATACTGGCATCTTCAATCTACTGCCTTGGAACTGGCTATAAGTAGGCTGTGATGAGGAAAGGTTGGAAATTGGAGTGGGAATTAAAGGCATAGAATTGCCAAAAAATTCTACTAAAACATCCACTTTAGTGGCAGCAGCATTCAAAAAACTCTGAGAAAGGTAGCATACAGTATCACTGATTTTATCATTTTAATAATTTAAAATACTAAAATATTACAGCAGTTTCAGCCATATATTCTATATACGTACTGCACTTTTCATCTCACGACACTGTGCAGACCACATGGTTTGAAGAACACTGACAGGTAGCATCTACCTAGAAGGAGATGCTTAGTACCTCTTTCTGAGATAGAGTAACATTTGCTTCAAAATCATTTAATGTGAAAAGGGGCTGTAAAACAACTCTTTCACTTGATTGCTTGCTCATTTCTCTAGATTAATACACACACACTGCCCGAGCAAGTGTCTATCTCCATCATGACTGACTTTTCAAGCATCTGTGAAGATGTGGAAGTATTTTATCTATGACTGGATTAAAGTGTATTTCTAGCCTGGAAATAATTTCCTGTATCTAAACAGATGATACTCGATATGGATGGCTATCCAAAGAGCATTCAGACACACTGTATTTTTGGCATTTAGCCTTCCAGGCAATGACAAAAAGCAGGTGGATTGGACTGTTACTGAGGGCCCAAATTCATCATCTGCTAGGCCACAGAAGGACTGCATGTTGTGTACCAATTATTGCTTAAGATTCAAGATATTTAAGATTTTCCCATATCTACAAACCATAGAGTAATACATCCTCTAGATTAAGGTTTTTCTTTCAGTAAAATATAATTTTCATGAATGCTTCCACAGACATATATTCATTTTTGTGTAATAGACTTAGAAGTGCATTAGTCCTTATCCAAGCTATGTCACATTAGAGATTATGAAAAAAAATGAGAAGCAACACAAATAGCCTAAGTACTCACATCTCTACTGAATTTTGCTGGAATACATCTATGGAGGCAATCTGAGATACTTTATTAATCAATGGAAGCACACACTACAGAAAGGAAATGACAGTGCTGTATGCAGTCATGATTGGCTTTTGATATGGCTGTTTTGTAATAACACTAGTTTAACTAGAAAATAACATTGCTGTCTGTGATGATTTACTTATTACACCGGGTTTTTTTATCCTCCTTATTAATTTAAAAAAAATAAAGAAGAAAAAAGATTCACAATATATATCTGTTGCTAAAGATAAGGAAACCATTTAAATGCACATTGGGAGACATCAGATTATAAGCTTCTGAGTTAATATGATATATCCCCTTCAGCACCATTACTAGTCTGTGATGGCTATGATTGAAAGCTTTAAAAAGGTGTGTGAAAGGCTGTATGATGAGGAAATTGTATTTATAAAGGTGGTGTTGGTTGCCTTGGGCAAAATATTCATTCAAAGCCCCAATTTCTGTTACCATCTCCTACAGGAAAAACACCTTTAACAGTACCTGATTCCCTCAAGTCTAAAGTGTCATTCACATTAATTATGGTGCTTGCAACTTGATATATCAGTCTGTGTTACCACCCATCTCCCAGCAAGACTTACTGAACAAGACTTTTCTAGTGAAGAAAGGTCATTGCTTTTCTTCATTTCAGGGTTTGTAATCTCATGCATTTTATAATGCCGAAATAATTGCTCCCACTAGGATATTGCCCAGCTGTGCTCAATTTATAATTTGTAATATTTTCCTTTCTGTAAGTCAACTAGTGGTACATTTTTATGGCATTCTCCCAAGTGGATAATGATCCAAACCAATGTATTTATTTAGAGGATTGGATAAACTGGACCAAAATTCATCTGCAAAATATACATAAAATGCATTCTGTTTTCCTAGTGTTGTTAAAAATATATTTCTCTTACTTCTGCTAGTCATAATGCTTAGTCTCTCTGATTTTCTGTCCCATTGTTCATTCACCAGGGAGGAAAATTGTTTCTTTCCAGTATGTGCTAAGAATTTTAAACATGGAAATGTCAAGATGCTGACTTCCATTGTCTCTGGGTCATGGAGACAGAAAGGTGAAACTGAAGCAGTTTCAGAGTTTAACAAACATGACTATGGTATACATCATGAGAAGGCCATAGGGAAGACTAAGACTTTTCTGGTCTCAGCTGTTAACTATTCATATTCTCTATTTTAATTTACTCAGTCCCAGTTTTGACAAATGAATGCAGCTTCACTTGAAGGAGCTTGAGTGAACCATAGCACAGCTGTGAAATAACAAAGAGTTAATATATTTCTCTCTATTCACACAATGGATTGATGCCAGAGATGTCAATACACAAAAACTGTTCATATAAGGCATAACTACTGTCACTAACAATGTAGTTGCAACTCTTAATCTTAAAAATTAGTAGTTGGCAGAGATGAGTGAGTAAGTGGCTGATTTCTGTGATGGGGTTGGCCAATGAGTAGACTGACCAGTGAAGGGGTTTTATTTGCCAAGGTGGCACTCTATAGCAAACAGATATAATGTCAGTTCTCTGTCAATGGACTTTCATTCACTACAAGCGAGTTCACTCTCTGCAGGATGACACATACATTTAAACCTTAGAAAGCTCTCTAGTCATGCAATGTCTCTGAATTTCCCATCACATCTTAAAACTAGGAAACAATATAATGTTTCTAAAGAGGTCCAGGCTGTCTCAGCTCTCCAGTTGATACTTACCGGTAATGCAGTCTTTTAGCTTGACTTGGATCCTTGTCCTAGTCTAGTGTGTTAAGTCAAACAGACACAAAAATTACAAGTCACAGTCTCACAGGTGGTATTAGCAGGCATTAAGCTTCCTGCCAGATCAATACTCCCAGGATGATGGCTTCTCCAACTTTAGCAGTACTAAGAAGCACCTGTAATAGAGCACATCGAAAGACACACTCTTTTTAAAACTAGACCAAGCTGTACTAGAAAAAAAAATCCACAACTCTCTATTTCAACTAGACAAATAATATCTTCATTGATGACCAGATTCTCTCATGAGTTGAAGTTGCAGGTGCAGTTTAACTTTCTCTTTCAAAACCATATAAAAGCTAAAATGCCACTGCCTCATAAACGTCAGAAAGGTAACACTCATAGTGGAGTTTTAGCTACAGCTTCTATTAAAGCAATGAGTTCATTGTTGCTGATAACAAGTAAGAATAGATTTTATTCAAAGACTTTTGTGAGGGTTTATGCTCTCCCTTCTCATGTATATACATTACCTATTAAGAAAATGAGATAGATTTAAAATTGTCAAACCCATACAAGGATTTTAGGGACACTCATAACCTAACAATTATTTTGTAGCTGAGTCTCATTTATCACTTTTAGTTGTGCAAGCCTGAGTCCTAACCACCCATGGTAGATAATACTTCCATGCAGCAAAATTCATTAACATTTCTATCTTTTTAAAATAAATAGACCATTTCTTCTTCTTCAAGCCCTTTTACAGGTTTGTGTTTATCATCCATCATCTGCATTTACTGAATTTTGACAGGTCACAAGAATCCCCAGAAGGCATTTAATCCATCTTATTAGCTTTGCATTTTGTGAAGTTTTCTGTCTAGCAGACCTCAGAGGACGACCTAAGAAATAAAGTAGTTAGGACTACTTACAGCTTGAGAGTGGTAGCATAAAGATGGTGAGAACTTAATCTATCTTAATAACACACTCGTTGTGATACACTTCTGGAAATAGATAGAACATCTAAGAGAAACTGGCAGTGGTGGAAAAATCCCACCCTGTCAGTTTAGAGCATGAGGCTGTGCAGCATCACACCCACAGGAGAGAGACCAGGCATATCACCTCATTGGCAGAGCAGCTGCTGAGACTTGTGGTTTATTTGCAACATCCAGAGCCCAGAGCACTGTGATTGACAACCAGACATAATATCAAGTGGCAGAATACCAGCACCAATTACCCTGTGTCAGTTGAATTCACAGACTGTAAGTGGCTCCATGAAGTTCAGTGAGGGAAGGTGTCCAGTTTATATCCATTTACAGCTGTATGAAGGAATCTAGTTAACATATTTTCATAGGCAGAATGGGAGCTTCAGATAAAGTTTATTAGAGAAGCCCTTCCTTTGAGTCACAAAGTGCAGAAACAATCCCTTCTTTTCTAAACTCCTTCTCAGAGAGGAGTCTACGTGTGCCTGGATCCAGTTTTAGCCCCAAATATTGTCAATGGTTTGAATCTAAAGGACTATATAGGTATAATTGAACCTTTATACAACTTCATCGTGCAAGATTAAGAATGGCAAACCAGATACACTTATATAAATATAAATAATTTATTATGATAATGATTAGACAAACAGATCTTAATCAAAATTATTTACCATGCAGTACAGAAGCTATAGCTACTAGTATAGTATAGTGCATTATGAATCAATCATATTAAAGCTAGCAAAACCCAACTACTAAGCAGAAATTAACATTACTCACCTATACAATGACCATGCACAAAACTCTTTTACTCAAGCTCAAGGAGTAACCTCAAGGGGCAGACTTACTTAAGGAAGGAATCTCCACACACCCCACAAAAGGGTGTGACAGAAGACCCTGCCTTTAAAAAGTGGGACTGGGCTTTTATAGTATAAAGCAGTTATCTGTCAGTCAGATGTCTCCAGATCAGCTGTGTTAGAGCAGAAATTTTAGATACATTAGTATTAGTTGTTTGCTTCTTTATTGTGTACTTTACCATGTTGACCACATCTTCATCTCACTATCAGGATGTTGAACTTTGGTATTGATGAATCAGTCTGGTTTCAGCATTATTCAACACGAGAAGCAGCATGATGCCTCCTTTGTCCATTCACCACTGGTAGCTTTGCAATTTGGCATTGTTTCAGTTATTTTACCCCATTGCAGGCATCCTGCTACACATATTTAATTCCAATTCATTTGCTGATGATATCATTTAACACAGATACAAAAAAAAAAAAAAAAAAAAAACAAGTATAGAAATAATGTTTTGTACTGATCTTAACAGAATGTCAAAATACTGACATAAACAAAGGATTTTTTTTCCACCCCGTAAATAAAACTATTTATTACAAAAGAAACAATCCACTTTTCTTGTTCTAACCTTTTTCAGGTCCTAAAACCCATTCATTTATAATGGGGCACTCCAGATACTCTCTTACCTTGCACTTACTGTGACCATTTGTATCTCTATAATACAGGTGCAATATTTATGTAAATCAGGTACATTGAACTCGTCATCTGGCAGTACATTATTCTCTCTTGGCACACACAGTCTCTTGGATAAAATTATATTCTTATGGCCAAAAGCACAGAAATGAGACTCTAAAGCATAAACAAAATATTCTAATATTAATCTGGCATATGCAGGTACTTACAGCTTTGGCTCCTACACCTGTTATACAGTTAAGGACTAGTCTCTTATAGCCAGATCTGAGTGATGTGGAGTAGTGCCTCGGGGTAAGATGAACTTTTGAAAGTTAGAGAAACCTGATGTGTCACTTAAAGCAATCCATCATTTCCAAAGAAGACCACAGAGGAAAAAAACCCAAACTTTACCTATAGACATTCAGAAAGTGTGAACACAGCTTTAACAGACTCCTAGGAATATCACAACTGTTTATTAAATGTATAGAACACTGTGTTTTGTCCCCACATTCAGTCAGTGAATATCTGCTTGTGGTACAATGTCTTTACATGTCACACACCAAGGCAGCAAACTTCCTTTCCAGTTAAGTTTGGACACAAGACCAACAAAACCTCCTGGAATTTTTCCCGAAGAATTCAGAATTCATTTCAGTCTTAACATGGTAAAACTGAACTTTCTTCCTAAGTGAATAATTCTTCCTTCTTCCAGCAATTCTTCTGATTAGCAAGTTCTAAACTACAGCTCAGAACCTTCACTTCCTTTTCACTCTTCCATATAACCCAATTTGTTCTTGTTATGAAGATATCCTGCAAAACTTGCCTCAGATTCTCCTTAAAACATCAATTATTCTATTAGCATTGACAAAACCTACCATACCTCAACAACTTAATCTGCACATTTTCTTGATCTGAAAGCAGGAGTTTTTTAAGATATCTGACTTGATTGTTGTGAAGAAATGACACCTCTTTCTTCTGTAAATACTTCTCTAGTTAGACAATTGCTTTGGATTCTTAATAGGTTCCACGTAGTTAAGGCAATTTCCTCGTACTTTAATAAAAACAGAGGCCTGACGAGCATTTGACCACATAAAACACATCACCTTTATGTGATGTGATTTTTTAAAAAGATACAGAGTCAGCATTATTTTAGAAACGAATGCATACAATGAAGGAGTATTCTGACTGGCTAGGAGATGCAATTGTGCAAGTGTATAATTTGTTATGGAAATGTATATATCTATGTTTGGGAAGGTTAGTTTTGATCATAAATGACTGAGTTTGTTTTTGTCTTTTCATGTAGTTTCCCATGTCTAAGAATGCATCTTTTCAAGGTAATGTCTTCTAATAGGTTAGGCTAGCTTTGGTCCTGTTTTTCTTGTACTAGTAACAATGCCTTTATGGGGCAGTCTTTTCCATGAGTTAGATCAGAAGACCACATAAGGTTCTGATGTTCAGACCTAGCCAAAACCCCATAAAGTAAATTACATTCATAAACCTTTATGGAATGGCTCTGTTAACATAGGCAACTCATCTTCACTACAGCAGTCAATAATAAAGCACTCTTTCTGAGCTTCTGTTCTGATTAAATTACATTTTAACGAATCTTAAACTGGAATAAGCTCTTATTATGAAGTGAACAAAGGGCAGTATTGTCTTTCTCTACACTGGTAATAGGCATACATACTTACATTGTCAGCTGTTATTCCTGACAATGACAACAGATGAAAAAAATAGACATTTGCAAGATATGGCAAAACTACAGCATACCATAAATGTTAATAGCTTTATTCATTTCAGATCTGGAATGTGACAAAATGACTCATGTTGGAGAACAGACTTCCTGGATCACAATGCGAGGTAGGAAATGAAATTAGAGATGGTTAACAGAAAGCATTCCAGCTCAGCATCCCACACCCACTCTTGAAACATTTGTTCAAAACCTGTCCCTCTCCTGAGGTTTGAAAGAACATCTATAATTTTTTCATATTGTCTTTTCTTAATGCCTCATTTTTACCTGGTGATGAAGGTCTGAATTACCCTTTCTCTTTCTCGTGACAGTGGTTTTAGATTGAATGAAAACAAGAGCCACAGAAACCTGCCCTAAAGGTTGCTCTTGTGAAATTTCTTTGCACATTTTGACCCAATAAGATGCCAGTTTGGGGAATGCTGCTCTGAACAGAAGCAGTATGAATGCTAAACAGGCACAAAGTAGATGTGCTTTGGCATGGAAATAGATTGATCTCTGTTTTAATCTGCTAGTGTCATCATCTAATGGAATAAATTAAATCCTTTATTTGTTCTATGTCATCATACACTTCTATTCATACTGATAATAAGGAATATAATAAAATTATATATTTATATAATGTATAATGAGTTAATTCAAATTTCTAATGTTATCAAAATGTTGTTACCTCAGGGAGTTGTTACCCAGCGGAGTGGCATAAAAGGGGTTGTTATCCCAGGCTGTGGCATGGAGGGGGTTTCTATCTCAGAGAGTTTTTACCCATGGCGGGTGGACTGAGAGACCGGGCTTCGTACCCTTGTCCTGCAGTCCCAAAACAGGAGCTTTAGCCATAAAATCCTATCTTTTAAGAATGGATTTCCTCAAATCATCCTGTCAGTTCCTGCAGTGAAATTTCAGGATCTGTCATCAGTGCCTGCAAATTACACACAAAGTTTGATGCCCTGAGGCATAAGGAACAAAAACTGAGGTTGTCTTTTCTCTGTTTTCTTCATCAGACCTGAAGGTCATCATCTGTGAGATAGTGTGGCATAATAAGGAGCATGTTTAAAGCCTGGGCTTCCAGCATGGAGCGGATGGGAAGAGGAATGGCCTGGTCTTGGCAGGGGTGGACACAGCTATGAGGGTGGGTTCAACTGGTTTGGTTTGAGTTTGTAGTGTGTGCAGAGCATAGGGTGGTTTTTTCCCCAAAATATTGAGTTTCTGGCAGGTCCCTGACACTGGTGGTTGATGGTTTAGGGAAAGAGGATTGAGACTGTACAGCTGTGTACTGAATTATAGAGTGGTTTGGGTAGCTAGAGAACTTAAAGCTTTTCCAGTTCCACCTCCTGCCACGAGCAGGAACACCTTGCACTAGATGAGGCTGCAACCAAACCCCATCCCACCTGGCCTTGGACACCTCCAGGGATGTGGCAGCCACAGCTTCTCTGTGCAACCTGTACCAGGGCCTCAACACCCTCACAGAGAAGAATTCCTTCCCAATATATAGTCTAAGCCTGCCTTTTTTCATCTTAAAACCACTGCTCCTTTTCCAGTTCTTCACTGTCCCTCTAAAAAGGCCCTCTTCTACCTCTGGGGATTTTCAAGAAGGTCCTAAGCACCCTGCTGAGTTAGCCCTGCTTTGAATGTTTGGGAGGAGTGGAGAATGAGCTGTATAATTTCTAGAGACCCCTGTCAATCTTCCAGAAGAGATTTACCCACAGGAAAAATGATCTGCCAGCATTTCATTTTATTTTTCCTCCTAGCTCCTGACTTGTGTTTCCTAGAAAAATGAGCAAATCTACGCAGGACTTGGAAGTAACTTCTCCACAAACTGATTGGGATATGACAGCACTGTGAAAACTGGTTTCTGGAGCTGATCAAGGATTGTAGGGTGCAGAGAAACATTTCAGAGAAGGGAATGGCTCATTTGAAAGGAACTGGATCAGGAAAAGAACAAAGCAAGGACATCTAGGAAAGAAAGCAAAAGAGGCAAAGCACTTTGCCTGGACTAGACCTCTTAATTACTCTTTCTATTCTAAAGTCTTTGGACAAACCCCTCTTTCGTGCCTTGCCTCTTCTTTTTCTCTCCTTTTGTTCCCATAGGTGGTGGTAGTTTGTGCTCCTAAATACATAAAACCCCTGAGGCTTTAATATTGGTTTGAGAAATCAAAAGGTGGTGTGGGATAGAGGATTGTGCTGGTGGTTATTTGCTCCCTGAATTAAAAGCTCTCAGAAACATTTCTGATCTGAATTCACTTTAGCACTTATTACTGGTTTGAAATTAAGGGAATGTCCACCTGCAAAGGGAAAACTCGAGAGGCTCAGCTTTGAAAAGTTGGTAGATTTTTAAATAATCTTGATGCAGTTTGAACTGCATCAGTTTTGCATGGTTTTATGGGAGTCACATCCAGAGCCTTTGCAGTGTGGAGTATCAGTCCAGCTTTCTCAAAGAACTCTGTACTGGAACACAAAACTCCATCTCCATCTAAGCCTCTGGAATTCTCTCTCCCTGGCCTGAAACTCCACTTTCTTTGAGTGAACATTCTGGCTACAGTCCTGCCTGACCTGGACCTGCAGCAAGTCAATTATGACATTGATGTCATGGATGAAATTTTCAGGCAAGTTGTAGAAAAAATGCATGAAGTCAGTAGTACTTAATATCTTCATGTTTTAGCAGTGTTTCAGTTGATATTCTATTATAACCTCTCTGGAGGTTCCAAATTGTATCTAGTGCTTCTTCCCTTGATCTCTTTGACACAGTTTAGTCTCTAAGTGTATGCACTGGACACATTTAGACGGTCCCACAGGTTCAGTGGGTTCACTCCCTCTTGAAGGAACACTGTCCATATTGACCAACCCTTATGTACTGAGTTAAGTATTTTGCTCTTAAAATATATTTGCAAGTAAATTTGCAAATACTTTTACTATTACAAATCTTAATATTTTTCTATATTTTTCTATGGAAGTTTTTTCATTAACTTTGGATCTTCTATAAACATTAATATTTGTGATTATTTCCACTAGTAAAGTGTCAGTAGTGGAATATCTTAGAGACGCAAAGAAAGAGCTTCCTTGATTTCCTTCCCAGGCCAAACTTCAGCAGAGTCGTTGCTGAGTGTGACTGGGCATGAAACAGGCTCCCCAGAGTGTGATTGGGCACAGAACAGGCTCCTCGGGGCAGTGGTCACAGCTCTAAGGCTGCCAGACTTCAAGAAGTGTTTGGACAATGCTCTCAGAGACGGGGAGATTGTTTGGATGTCCTGGGCAGGACCAGCAGTTGAACTTGGATGATTCTTGTGGCTCCCTCCCAACTAAGCATATTCTGTGATTCCATAATTATTTATGCTGCCAATATCTGCCTTGCTCTTGAGGTGGACCAGGCACAGATGTTCAGGAGTGGAAAAATCAGCATCTTTTATTAACAGCTAGTGATGATTCACCCATAAGGGTAATGGAGCACCACAGATTCATCAATGCTTCTGGTCCAGAGGAGCAATAAAAGTCAGAGGACCAGGAAACAGTCAGAGAGTTTTATTACCATTTATAAATTTATTATTTTTATTTATTATCTTATTATTACTTCTCATATAATTGGTTGTTAAATGTAATTTGTTATTATGATTGTTAGTTGTATTATTTTGGTTTAAATATTATATATTTGTTACTATATAACAATAATTTCAATCAATTTTTTAATTATCCCTACTCTACTAACTCTAAAAACACAGGGTAGGGAAAGAAAGAGAGGGAAAGGGAGAAAGGGAGAAAAAAGGAGATAAAGTGGGGGGTGTATGGAAAGACAGGGTGTTATGCCCTTCTCCTGCAATACTGAAAAAGAACTTTTACCCATAATAAACTCTAAATTTAGGAATGGACTTCCTCACAAAATTGTGTCTGTCCCTGCAGTGAAATTCCAGGATCTGTCTCCCAGGGCTCAGGGCACAGTAGGGACTACAAGTCCACAAGTTTCAGGGCTCCCCATGCCAGATGCAGTCAGTTCCCATATTGTGCCACATGTGCCTTTTGGGACCCTCTGTGATGTGGTGCCCAGACCCCCTTGTGATATCCCAGAGCCCCACCCTCCCCAAAGGGTATATAAGGAGCACAGCCCATCCCAAAGAGCAGCTCTCCCAGGAGAGAGCACTTGACAGAATCTCTCTCTCTCTGCAGGACAATGGAGATGGGATGGACAGTAAGAGGACGACAGGATGGAAGGGAGAAAGGGAACCTCAACTCGCAGCCTGCCCAGGGCCAACTGCTGGGCCTGCAGAGGAGGCCAAGTGGACGTCCCATAGGTCGGAGTTGCGTAGCTGGATCTGCGCAGAAACCAGGATTGACATCCTATCACGGGAATTGGCCGAGGAACAAGGATTGCTGGATCAGCGTTGGCCTCCGGACTGACACCACATCCTCTAGATTGAAACTGGAACCCACAGCTGCTGTCTCTTTTTCTCTTTCCTTCTCTCTTTCTCCCCCTGCCCTGTGCTTTTACAGTAGCTGAGGGACTATTCAGAAATGAAATTAATTTGTTTGGATTTCTCTTTCTGCAGGAGAGGACAACAGAGCACAATAAGAGGATGACAGAGATGGATGAGAAGGGGAACCCCAATTCCCAGTCTGCCCAGGGCCAATGGCCAGGCCTGTGAAGGAGGCCAAGTGGATGTCCCATCCACCAGAGTAGCTCAGCTGGATCAATGCAGAAACCAGGATTAACATTCCATCATCTGCATCAACACTGGAAAAGGACTGCTGGATTGCCTTTGGACTCTGTACTGACATCTCATCAGCTGGATCAACGTTGGATTAAGGACCGACTTCCCATCAGCTGGTTCATCAAAGGATTCTGGATGGACATCCCATCAGCTGGATCAATGCTGGATTCTGGACTAACATCCCATCAGATGGATCAATGTTGTATTAAGGACTGACATCCCATCAGCTGGGTTGATCCTGGAAAAAGGGTTGCTCGATCAACATTGGACTCTGCACTAACATCCCATCAACAGGATCAGTGCTAGATTCTGGACGGACATCGCATCAGCTGGATCAACGTTGGATTAAGGACTGACACACCATCAGCTGGATCGACACTGGATTCTGGCAGACATCCCAACAGCTGGATCAACACAGGATTCTTCAGTGGGGTTTGGTGGTTGCCGGTGTGTGGGGAGAAGGTCTGGGGGGTCCCTGAGGGTCAGAGGAGCAGCCAGCAGCACCTCTGCCCTGCCCTTGCCCATGCCAGGGCTACCCATGACCTCCAGCTTTCAGGTTCCAGAGGGAGTTGTTACCCCCAGGGAGACAAAAAGGGAGTTGTTACCTTGTGGGGGGATGACACTGAAGGGGTTGTTCATTTGCTGTTCTCATCATAGAAATCTTTTAACACTGGATTTTTTTCATTCCAGTTTATCATTTAAGGACAGTTTCAAATATACAACTTTCATGAAATGAAAAATGTGACTTTTCTTCTTTCTTACTGGCAACTCACACTACTTTTTTGAATGTGAAAGTTGCTTTGCTGAAGTCTGTCACATGACAAAATTTAGCTTTCATGTTCCTTTTCATCCCTGTCATTATTTAAGTATCTTATAATACGTTAATATTCAAAAACAGGTAACATGATTTTTTTGGTCAAACTTTTAACTTCCAAAGGGTTGTTTTCTCATCACACATGAAGCATGGAAAATTCCTTTGAAATACTTTTAGAAGGTTTAGCCACAGAGTTAATTATAGGAAAATGTGTTATTATAGAAGGGATTTATAACTAATCTTGAAAGACTGAATCAGTAGTTTATTCATTGGGAATGTTTCTCAATTAAAAGCATGAAAAAAAATCTCAAAAGCAAGCAACTGTATCCTTCTCAAAAGAAACAGACAACTGTAAAGGATATAGAAGATGTGAGTAAGTATCATACCAGACAGACAGGAAAATAAACACAACATAAAGGTCAGTCTGGCACTGGAAATCATTAGGGGAGCTTTTCCTGAACAAGTACAGCAAACCGTCAAAATGAGGTTTCTCAAAGGGCTAAAAAAGCAGCATTCAAAGAATCAGGGTGGCCTATTATCAAGAAGTAGAAACAAAGTCCATATTCTTAGCTCATAAAGTAGGAGATATGGGAGGATTTTTTCCAAAAAATGTTTTACTGCTTATGCCCAATGCTTTATGAGGAAAAAAAAAAGAATCATGAAATACAATGAGGCAGAATAAAAAATTCTGTATTTCCTTGTTTTTCATTAGCTATATATATTTAAATATCTAGCACCCTTCAAAAATTTATGGAGGTAGTTCTGGGTTACTTTGGCATATTGGAATTCCCACAAAATGGCTAATACACTCTCTTGACTCAGGCCATGATGCAGTCACCTCACTGTCGGTGGTGATGTCACACTGGTGACTTCAAAGAGGAGAAATTCCACTACCACTTGCTTGATTCTGGTTATGTTGAGTTGGAACAGACTCAGACTGTCACATTCTCATATGGACAAGCACATTACATCAGCACAATGCCAAAGGTATGTACAGTGTAGCAGTTTTTCATGCCATTATTAGAAATCAGTGAAGTTGAAGATTTTAAAGACCTTCTCGTAAGCAGTGTGTCATAGAGGAAAGTATGTGCTCCCGTAAAAGGCAGTGGGATGGATTTTAAATTGTGTGAATAAATAGTCACTTCTACCTGCTCAGAAAATAAAATATATTCTGTAACAACTAATCTCTGCTTTATTTGAATAGGATTCTTTTGAAGGATGTCAGCTTAATGGCTTAGGTAAAGGAAAGACACTTGGATTTATCAATATGAAAGTCCTTTAATATTAAAGTTTGCCAACACGAGGAACTGGAGGAAGTGATTTGGGCATAGAGACATACACAGTATTATGTGTATAAAAAAAGAATAGCACTGCAGGCTGTAGCAATTTTTTCTGCTAAATAAAACTTTGTTAACTTGGGTTAGAATATGACTCATGCAGTGTCAAGGACAGATAAGAAAGTAGAGCTCATAGAAACAAAGATAAAAGTTAAGCAAAGGAATATATACATATTAACAGTTCATCATATTTGGATGTGGTTTAAATAATATTATTGCTTCAGGCAGGAGTTAATATGATGCTTGCTTTTTTTTTTTGTTGTTAGTCAAATTGAGGATTATCTCAGTGATATTTAGACTTGGTAGAGTGGTGTGCTGTATAATAGTGTGTCCATTGGCTCTTCCATTAATAGTTGTATATCACTCTCTATCAAAAGTGTATATTAAGAGTGGAGATCACCTTACTTCAGCTGTTTGAAATTTAAGTGCCTAGATTAGTCAATCATTCAGGTTCCTTCTGTAGTCAATAGTCACTTTCAGTGAGAGATTCATCCCACACTAATACAGGGTTGGCTGAATCATCCCCAAAGGTACCTCTTTCTCTCTAAGGGTTGTACTTTTCCTACCAAGGAAGAAAAAAAACAACCATGCGGCCTCTGTTCTCAATTCTAACTAATAAATATAGCTGAAATTTCAAACACCACTTGCTGAGGAAACTGCTGCACTCAGTTCATGGACTGAAGAGTATTCACATGAATTGTCTGGCAAATAATATCGAATGACAAAGGCGTTGGGGAGGCTTGTTGGCAGGTCGTTAACCAGTTGCAAACAGAAGGATGTTTGTTGAGCCATATGCAAAACTACAGTGCTGTATCATTTTAAAAAATTACTGTCATTGATCGTTGCATAAAATCAAACTGCAGCTTGTGCTTTCTTAGCTCTGCGACAGCGGCTTTAATTGGGGCTTGGAGGGGATAGTGGCTGCTTGCCAGTGCTATATGCAATCATCCAGCTGTTCAGACAGTTAAAGGCCTTAAGATGTTATAGCAAAGGAGCTGGCAGACACTGAGTCTGCCTGCTAGAGACCAGTGAGCGTCCTAGCAAGCTATTTAAGACTTTATTTAATATGGCAGTCATTAACAGTCAGAGATAAAAGGAAAAAGCACCATGTAATTGATTAGCTAAAAGCACATAAGTTTATACATATTAAGGTGCTTCACTATGCATGCCATTGCCTTCATCTAAAAGCACCTTTTACTTTTTAATTTGATTAAACTACTAAAAGAACCTGAATCTATAAATATCTGTTTGATATTGACAGCACAGGATGCTGACAGCTGAATTTAATATTGAGGCAATTATTCCATAAACAAGCAACACACTCTTAAGCTTTCAGATTGAAAGTTGTGGCCCCTCATACATGAAACTTGGTGCTCTGGCTCCTGATTAATTGTTCTTTCAACAAAATAGTAACCTGAAGGATCAGTTTGTTGGAAAAATAAACCATTTAAGGAACTTATTATGTTGACATTGTACAGTTATATCAAAACTAGGAAAAACACCCCCAAAAAATCCCAAATCTTGACTGTATTTTTCCCATCTCTGCAGCTTGTATATAAAGGAAGAAAATATGTTGGACTTTAAATAGAAGAAAAACTGCTTCAGAAATATGCTTATAGTGGAACAGGGAGGGAGGGATTATTATCTATTGATCACATTTTTACCTCAGATGGTCACGGGAACATTCATTAATTTCCATGGGCTACTTTGCTGGAAATAAATGTTGAATTGTACCATGCATTGTTCTGTGAGTAATGACATGTAACTATTGCTGTAGAAAGATGTTATTTTACTTAGCTTTTTCTTTTATGTATCGAAAGAAAAGTAACAGGTTTGATTTTTTAAAGTCAGGAAGAAACAGAGTGACTGTGGTTCCAGTAGTCAATCACATGTTAAAGACCTATTTAAAACTGGTTTATTTTCTTTTATACGTGTTAGATTTATTGGGTAGCTTTTTGGTATTTTGTATGAGGCTCACGCCTAAGACTGTATAAACAGTCATGAGTTTACTGTGCTACAAGAAAATGTGGGTTGATTAATAACAAAGGACATAAAAATATTTCATCTCTGACAGATTTATCCTGTTGTATCATCCACCAGAACTAGAACTTCTTTCATACCTCTAGTAACTTCAATTTTGGCTAATCCAAGCATTACAGATCTCTTGCAGGGGAAGTGATTACCACTTTGGGCCTTCTTTCTAGCAGCAAGCACACTGAACCCTGCATTCTGATGAGTCTATTTGCATCCTACAGAAAAACAGCTAAATTATGTGAAAAAAATAAAAATTAAGATAGTTTAAAATACAACATAATTGTGTTAACATGTCAGCAAGCTTAGCAGTTGTTTCTTAACTTACTCCTAGAAAAGCTATGAAAAATCTAATTCTTTCTCAGGTAGGAGCTCGCCCCAGGAAGTAATTTTGAAAAATAATTTTACAGCATCACCTCCACTTTAGCGAAGTTACTAATTGGTACTAATTGGAAACTGATTGGTACTAATTGGGTAATTAACACCTATCCCTTTTCAAGCAATAATACAAATAATTCAGTAGTATCCCAAGTCTGCAAGCACATCATTATTCTGGGGTCTCTGCTTCCTTGTGTTAACTCATTAGTAAGTAGGCTGCAAGGTCGCACAGTGGTAACATCCGTCTTGTTTGCAAATACTCAAACATCCTGTCAGTGCACAACAAATAACAAATAAATCATAATAACAGCCCATACCAGCCCCAAGAGGTATATATATATATATATATATATATATATAAGAAAACTTCTGAGAGTTTTACACATATTGTATCATATGAAAATGGAGATTCATGTGAGAGCAAGAGTATGTGATTTGATGGGGATCTCAGAGCAACAAATTTCTTTATTCTCCACTGCAAATTATTACAATATTTTATGGAAAAACCCGCATATTTTCATATGGTTAAGGAAGGCCTGAATTATTTTTTAATAGGTCCCACATGGCCAAAGCCATTATAAATAACTATAGCTTTAAATGGCCGTAAAAATGTAGCTCCAGTATAGAACTGATTAGAGAATACATGCTAGGCCTGAGATGCCCGGGGGGTTCACCAGGGGAGGTCCCTGTGCCAAAATTCGTTCCAGAGTGCCCCAAACCTCACATAGTCTACGAGGTCATATACGAGTTGAGGATGGGAAACACTAGTTTAACGAAGGGTGGGGATCAACACAAACAAAGAAAAATCCTCCTGGTTTCAGTAAACCACAGAATTTCTCTTATATTTTTATACATTTTTGATCACACTCTACGCAGTGGAATGATCTAAGCCTGTAGATGTTTGAAGATAAAGGCTTAAATACTGATGCTCTTTCAATCAAGACAGCAATGGAAAGATGTGGATTTATTGTATAAATACACGAGTAGATTCTTTCCTTCCCTTTGGTAAACATGGTTCAGCTTTTGATGTGCAGCTGTTGACATGATATAGCTGGAAAAAAATTACAGATTCATGAATATGGAATCCTGCTTTCTTTAGGTTCCTTGATCTAATAATAAATCTTCATTTGAGCACTGAGCTTATTTATTAGCTAACTCAAAATATGCTAAGTGGCATTGTTTGTTTCTATTTTAAAGCAACCAAACATGATGATCTGAAGAAGAATTTACTGATGTGTAAAAACAGAGTAGTGCACAGCAGTGATACTCTTCCTCAGCTTTCTGCAGTGCAGGGCAAAGTAGAAGCTGTCTTGAAGGCAGTGTTATAATAATTTCAGAATGATATGTATAAAAGTCACAATTTGCTTTGTTAGGGTCATACATGAAAAATACATGCGTGGCTATCTCTTCAGAGTAGCTGAGAGGGACCCTAGAGGGGGTCATTTGCATCATTACCAAAACTTTATAAGATTATAAGCTGAATTCATAAGGGCAGGACAGAATTCCATCTGTATTTTGGAGAAAGATTGAACAAATTCCACTGAAGGAAGTGCAGCAAAAATTATTCTGGACTGAAAAGCAGAAACTTTATTGCAAGTAGTGTCTTTTCTGGAGCAGGAGCTTCCTAACAAACTGTGTAGGAGCCTTTTCCTTTCTGCTTGGTGTCAAATGGGAGCCTGATTCTGCCTCTGAAGAAACAGCAGGGAGTGTAATTTAGTTCACGGATATTTCTCTACTCTGACAAGTACTAAGCACAGGCTGGTTCTCTCTGGCTGGTTCATCTGGACTTGGTTTCTTGGCAGGTTTCACCTGTCAATCCAAGGTTACCATTCTGACAGCAGACATAGACCAGCAGCAGTAGGGGGAAGCACGTAAGTCTTGAACATGTGTAAACTCAACATGTGTAAGCCTAGAAATACAAAGGGAGTTTGTTTTCTTTATTCTCTTCAACAAACTTTTGCTACCATACTCTTTTATTCATGAAGACAAAGCGAGTATTTTGGCCAGATCCTGGGTTTACTGTAAAAAAAAATTATCTATTTCTTTTTTAGTATTTATTCTCTGGCACTGAACTAGACTTGATCAGTTCAGCTGGTTAGAGCATGGTGCTAATAACTTGCAAGGCTGTGGGTTTGATCCCCATATGGGATATTCATTTAAGAGTTGAAATAGATGATACTTGTGAGTCCCTTCCAACTCAGAATACAGAGTGCATCCTACAGCATCATTGTAGAAACACTTTTGGTTTTATAGGAGTAGAGAAAAATTTCCTATATACCCAAGTGTAATTTTTTCAAATAAAGCCATTCGGAGATGGGCCCTCATGTTTTTATCTGCAGCAGTCTTGTTCCTTCAAACCAAACATCTTTTTTGAGCAGAAACTTCCAATCAGGACCAATTGTCTTTCAGTTTTACAACAGTGACAAATGATTTTTGGAAGCTATGACTCATTTTACCCTAACCCAGACAAAATTATTCCAAGCTGTGAAACTGGTAGGACAAACCCAGCTGTGCCAAATCATACCCATCTGTTTTAAAACATATAAAAAAAATTGTTCTGGACATAACATACCAGAAGCATGAAGCCAAATAACAAATAAATAAAGAAATCTTATCTGCCTTGGCAAAAGTTTTCTCACGTTGAAAGGAAAAATATTATGTACCACACCCATGACTGACATCAGTTCTATGAAACAGTACAGAAGAGCACCAGTGTATATTTACTTTCTTGCTGCTTTGTATATTGGATACAACTGTTTGTTCAACACTTTTATTAACGTGTTATATAGAACATAATCTATAGTAGACCATCATCTATGACTTCAAAGAAAAATCTTATGAACCCATACTTGAAATGCAACACAGAAGAATTTATGCACCAAGGTCCATGACAGCATTTTGCAGGAACTGCTTGGGTAGCAGAGGGTCAAGAACTCTTCAGTTTTCAGCAGTAAAATTTATTAAGTGCCTGAAGTTCTGCTCTGAGCCCTTCTAGAGAGGTTAGTTGTGCAAAATTTCCTAGAAACTCTTCCTTGCCTAAGTCTGTAGAGACTAAGAAACTTGGCATCCCTCAAAATTGCTTGGATCCTGCTGTCTCTGCCACAATGTACACAGGATGTTCACAATGTCCCATACATTGCTCAGAAAGGCACTGTGTAACTGTAATGATTTAGCAAGACTCACAAGGACTGCTTGAAGCTGACAAAAGAAACACAAGTCATATTTCTACTTCCCTACTTTTGATGTAAATAATAATCCTTAATTTCAACTGCCAAATCATCATCTAGCACTCATGCAATTTCTTCAGGTGCTCATATGCAGCCTTTGTTAAATGATAGTGGAACTAAAATGCTTATTTCTTTCATGTAAACACTTAATAATAAATACCTCTTTTCAATTTACAGCCTTCCATTTAGTTTTGTTATTAATACTCTGCACTTGTTAACCTTCAAAATGAATGAAGTCTCCATATAATGAGAATGGTAGGAAGAGGATTCAGTGCTGCAGGCTGTTAATATTCAATTCCAAATTAATAGGACTATTATCAATTAGATTAGCTGACCTGCTGGTGTGAGTTGCACTTGCCTAGGTCCTCCCCTTGAGCTTTTCTTCCCCTTCAGTTTTCTGAATGGCAGTGGACAATCTCATACTTTTTCTCTCAAAAATCTAATTAATAAGAGCACCCACTATTATAACCTTTAAGATAATGAATAGACTGTCCTAGCTCCCAGCCCTGTCCTTATGTGATCAATCAGCCATGAATGGCAAAAAAGTTACTTGGAGACGAAAATAAATGAACATATTGTAGTAGGTAATTAAAGAGGATGGTTTGATATTCTGCTAATCCTGTTTAGCCTCTCCTGTTTTCCTTGCTTGCCAGCTACAGAATTACTGCAGCCTATTTATACAAGATAAGGAGGAATTAATTTGTGCTGAGGTGTGTGTTCATGCAAACATGAATAATGCTGGGGCATCAGCCGTAGCCATCAGGAATTTAAAACAAAAGATTCTCTGTAACTGCCCTCATCTGTGTGGTCATTTATGACGTGAGTTGAGAAGTGTGTGGCCTCACTTGGAGCAGTGTGTGCAGTTTTGGGTACCAAAATAAAAGAAAGCTGTTAGAGAGTGTCCAAAGGAGGACTATGAGGATGGTGAAGGGCCTTGAGGGGAAGCTGTATGAGAAGTGGCTGAGGGTACTTGGTCTGTTCAGCCTGGAGGAGACTGAGGGGAGACCTCATTGCAGTTACAACTTGCTTGTAAGGGGCAGAGGGACAGGCACTGATCTCTGCTCTGTGGTGACAGTGACAGGACCTGAGGGAATGGCCTGAAGTTGTGTCAGGGGAGGTTTAGGTTGGATATCAGGAAAAGGTTCTTCCCCCAGAGAGTGGTTGGGCACTGAACAAGCTCCTGAGAGCAGTGGTCACAGCACCAAGCCTGACAGAGCTAAGAAGCATTTGAACAATGCTCTTAGGCACATGGTGTGATTCTTGGGGCTGTTCTGTGTATGGACAGAAGCTGAACTTGGATGATCCTTATGGGTCCCTTCCAATTCAGGATATTCTGTGAGTCTATGATTTAAATTTCATTACATGCATGGACTGAATTTAGGTTATAGCTATTTCTAAAACAATAGATTCCTCATATATTGGACTTTTTTTCAGCTATTCTTTTTAATCTGGGGCAACCTCAAGTAAATCCTGATTTTGTTTTATAATTACTGTAACAGAATCCTTTAAAGTAGGCTCGGATATTGAGCAGTATAGGCTAGTGATCAAAACATTAAGACAGATTCAGGATACAGTTCTCATGTCCATCAACTCAGGCTCAAGACATGCCAAACTATTACAGGACATTCATATCAAAGCTGGCTTGTCCTGAATCACTGCAGAGGAGACAAGACATTTATGCACATGGTCCTGATGCCAGTCTTTTATTAAATCCAGCCCTTCACCTCTCACTATTTCCTTTTTCCTTCTCTTATTTTCCTTCTCTATAATAAGGAATGTACTTATTTCTTGAGAAGTGTCTTGAGTGTTCCTGGTGACAGAAGCTGAGTGAAGTAACATCGGTTCTTTGCACTTTTGATCTCTGAAGAGAACACGATAGAAACTTCATGGGAAACATTTTGGAGGATCTATCTCATAGGATAAAAGCAAGAAAAGCTAACATCATAATAATGAGTTGTCAGAGTTCTAAAGGGTCTTGAACATTTAAAAATAGCATGCTGCTAACAGTGGCTTCTCATCTTTCTCTTTAAATGGCCTGAATAGCAAAAGAAAAAGCAAGAACCACTACATTAAATTTTAGAAAAGGTTCCCATGGAGATCTGGGGACTAGTGATCAGACAAATTAGTAGAATATATAATGCAGAAGACTTTCAGAAAGTACATGGATAAATATGGTATCAGTGAGAAAAATCAATGTGAATTTTGTAGAGAGAAGTTTGGCCTTGCTCATCCTTTAGAGAATCAATAATCATTTGCTATTGTATATTTGTGTTTCAAAAAGCTTTCAACAGCCCATCAAAGATATCAAATTATTGTTCCTTTCTAAGTTTCTCTTGTGAGCAAAAAGATACTCAAAAATAGGATAGAAGGGCAAGGAATAAGTAGGCAGTTTTGTCAGTATCGGGAAACCACTCTTGGAGTCTCATAGAGATTCATGCTGGGCCCTGTATTGCTATATGTATACATAAATTATCTGAAGAAAGTCTGAAAGGTGAAATGGCTATGTTTTTGAGGGTAGAGAGGGCATACAGAGCTCAGAATGTTTTTAATACAACTGCCAGTAAACTCCTAATACCGACTTACCACTTGTGTTAAAACTTAGTAGGACAAATAACTAAATATGGAGAAAGTTAAAAAGGATGATACACATGTAAAAGGTTACATTGGGAGTGAGATGTTCTAAACTATCCACTGTATGTGAGGAAAGAGATTTCAGAGGTCTAGTAGCTGAGCTTTTGAAAATGTTATTTCAGGAGTCAGTGATGGTCAACAGAAAAAATGGGATGTTTATGGATTATTGGGAAAAAGTGAGGAACAAAACCAAAACACAAAATGGCATTTTATGGACATGGATCCTGAGTGTTGGCAAACCTGCCTCCTTGCCTTTGCAAAGACATAACAGAAGAAGTACAGAGAAGAGCAATAATGATGAAAGTTTACAGAGAAAAAGGATTATACAGACAAGGGCTCTTTGGGCCAGAGAAGAGATACTGCAGGGAGCTTTTGAAAGAAGTATAAAACCATGACCGAAACTGAGAAGGTAAAGAGGAGACTGATGGTTGTTTCTCATAATACAAGAATTAAGGGAACTTTGATGAAAAACTGCAGATCAAACAAATTAATGAGGATATACAGATGAAGCTAAAGAGTTCATGGTCACATGAAGCTGTGAAGAACTACACTGGTAGGTTCAACATGAGGTTAGACAGATTTGTGGATGATAAAGGCATCATAAAAACATTAAAACCAAAATCTAAACTCTACCTTTGCACGTTCACAAGCCAGGAGTTGTTGTACTGATATGAGGAGGAAGATTGCTTTGTTTGCCCTGTTTCTTAAGAGTCACACCTAGAAATTGACTAGTCATTGCTGAGACAGGAGGATGCTGCAAAGCTGTATGAAGTTCTGAGCCACTAAGATCATTCCCATATTCTTAGTATCACTATTAATTTTTCGCTTGTGAGAAGCTGAAGTCAAGCTCTCTGCCCTTTTGTTTCTCCTATTAGCAATGCCACACTGTAGTGTCTGATGTGAAAAGGTAAGTTCTGAGTCTTAAAGGAAGTGCAAAAATGTTCCTGTTTATCCCTGGTAATGATGCTTTTTATTTATAGATATAAAATAATCTCACCAGAAAAGACCTTAACTGCTCCCTTATAAGTTTACTTCTAAAATCCACTACAGTACTAAACATGCCATAGTTCATTACAGTGCAAATGCAACTGGAAATAAAATCCTTCAAGTTGTATTTGAACAACCTCAGTACAAAAATGCGTACTCCCCTTTCTCTCTCTCCCTTTCTGCTTCTAATGGATAATTCTAACTCAGCTAAACTTTAAATTCCTTAAGTGAATAGACACAACAGACAAAGGATCACTTGAATTTAAAGTAAGTGATGTAAAACAAATGTTTATGCATCAATAATGAGTTTTACACATCTCTACTAAGCATTCTCCTCAAATTTTAAGGTACCTTGACTGGTCACTGGGAACTTCTCCAAGTTATTTAGCATACTAGATAAGATTGAGTTAACTTTAGTGTCTGAGTTGTGCAAAATAATAATTACAGTATTACATAACTGCATTTTCCTCTCTTACATTTTTTCTTCTAATTAGAAGTGCTAAAACACCAGTTCAGAAAAACAATAAAGCATGTAATACAATTTATTCATTGATATGTGTGTTTGTTGTTACCGTGGCCTTACACGCTTTGCTGAAGCAGAGCCTTAATGAATTAAGCAGAAATTCTAATGAGGGCAACCAAAAATAGCAAAGGACCTAAAAAGCTGCATTTTGATGCAGCTCTGTCTTCCCTTCCATCTCTATTGATTACATCTGGCCAGCTGACTCCACCTATTCAGCATTCACTGCAGGGCTGGAGTACAATCACACTGTAAGAATTAAAGGTTGTACTGTAAAAGTAATTTGCATGCATTACACATACACATTCTGATACCCCTGTTATGGCTGTAAATGTTATACGTTATGTGATATAAACAAAATATGTCAGCAAGGAACCCTAACTTTTCTGCCTGGTAACGTCCAATAATTCACTGGGAGAGTCCAGAAGGGGCAGTGTGCCATGGTGCTGCGCTAGCTCTGAAGTATTTGGGTTGCAAAATGCAGGCACTGGTCCAAGGCTGGGAAGAGTATGGGTAGTTTGAAGCCAGATCTACATATGGAGAAATATTGACTTTCTCCTTACAGAATGTCTACCTTCTGGATGAATTTATGTTTAAACTGGCAAATTTCTTATTGAAGTACTGTCATTTTTTTACAAATGTCATTTGCATTGCTCTTATTTTGATAATGAAAAAGATACCTTGCAGCAACAATTCTCTTTCTACTGGGGAGGACAGGAAACAATAAGTCTTTTCTTAATTATTTCAACTACTGAGCAAAATGTTTCAGAATCAAGAAAATGTGAGACTGAAATGTCAAAAACATTGCCAATGCACTTCATTTCTCAAAAAATTAATAATATTTTCTTTTTGCTCTTTCATCACGTTTCAATTAAAACTGTTTTCTCTTACAAAGCTGAAATGAAACTTTTATGGATGTTAGGACAATTTTCCTAGATTTCAGTGGCAAAGCATGAACATCAGTCTGACACAAAACACACAGTGCAAGTCACTTCACGCCCAGATCTGTCCCTCCCCTGTGTCCAGGCCAATGCAGGCACTGAAAAGTGACTTGAAATCTGAGTGTTTCATCCTACTCTAGCTTTGCATCACAGCTTATACAATGCCATTAACACAAATCACATCTATCCTGGCAGGAGTTGCATTCAACTCAGTGTTGCAAGTTGTATGAATAAAAACTGTCCAGACGAATAGTTGCATGGAACACATTTCTGATTAAAATAACACATCAATTATGTCAAATTTTGTTTCTACTATTCTAGATTGCATTGATCCTTCCTTTTACACGGGAAAAGGGAAGGGCAGAACAAAGTATATTCATGGAGTTGTAGCCTAGAATATCAATCACACACAGATTTTATAACCTTTTAATTTTATTCTGTTGGGACAGATCCCCTATTGCTACAACTTTGCATGGCTACATTGAACTAATTTGACATCACCTGTGAAATACCTGCTTTTAATTCTACTTCTTTTAATTTCATGGACCTGGATAAATTTAATAATTTGAGAGAGTCACATCTCTAATTTTTGCACAGAAATGTTTAATCTCCTGATCTTCAGTTTTGCATTCTTATATTCTGTTGTGTTTTCTTGTTCTTTTTCTGGAGGAATAGTGTTTGCTAGTATGTTTTAATTATTGTCACAGCTGTAGACATTATTTGACATGTTAGATGGATCCATTTAAAACATTTATGTTTCCAAAAATACATCAACACAAATATAAGAAATGTGAAGGGTTTTTTTCCTTTGGCTGATTGTTGCTCTAACAAAGGTTGAAGACTTAAGCTCTCCTTGGAAATCAAAATTACTTTCCAGGCCCTGATTCGCTGAATGGCCCCCTAGGTCTCTGAGGTCTCCTTGTGCAAACATGACCGATATGTGAGAAATCTCAATATATGTTAACATGAGGACTGTAACTCCCTTTGCTGTTCTGTCTGGTGGGTCTGCACATACCTCCCTCCTCACTGAGGCACCTTTGGGGAGAGGTGTGGGGTGCTGAGGCACTGGGTGCCAGGCACCTGATGCCCATCCTGACATAGCATATTGTCTGTGGGATGGCACTGCCATCTGTTTGATTGTGGATAAACTTATGGCCATTGGGGTAGAGAGAATGTAGGTCAGAAAATGAGCAAAGTGTGAACTTGTGGAAGCATGGAGCACAGAGAGAGAGCTGTATGTTTTTATTTGTATTCCTTGGAAAGAAACATTCACTTTAGGTTCGAAGCTGCATTACTTTCAAACCCACAAGTATGATTTTCACTACTTTTTTTAAAAGACTGAGTAATTCTTAGGCCCTGTTAAAAAAAAAAAAAAAAGAAAGAAAAGTCAGAACAGTTTTATGACAGAAAATACTGGTTTTTGTAAATGAAAATGTTTTGCCAGAGGAGATTTTAGTATCTTATGAGTTTCAGAGCACTTTTTTTTTTTACTTCCCTACTTGAAAAGTTCTCTTTTCATCCCAATAATGTCAAAATATTTCATTATGGTATTGCTAAAATGTTTATTTTGCTATACTATATTGCAATGTTTTGTCACTATGAAATATAACTGAACAGTAGCTGAGCAAACACTTGGGTAAAGTCACTGCAGTGCTTTCATACCAACACATTTTAAACTTTCTATTGCATGAAATAAGAGAGTTGCACTTTTTAGCACTGTTCAGGCTAAAATGTTAGAATCTAATGAGATCTAATAAATATGTTAAATTGTAATGCAAATAAATCAATAAAGTAACATATGAGTGGATTTGTGGTGGGTTTTTTTCCTTTGTTGCTTTGTCTCTTTTTCTTTTTTCTTTTTTTTTCCATTGTATTGGAGTGTATCCCACAAGGATTTGTTTTTTCATGTACTTGTTTTAGGCACTTCCATTAATTTAAAGCAACTAATAAACATAAATTAAATGTATGTGTATGATGGGTATTAGCAGCAAGTATGAATACTGTGGAGTTTTCAGCATGGAACTATTTGAGAACACTCATGACCAATTTCCTCACCAGAAGTACATAAAACTGTTGCAATATAACAGTACATAGCAAAAGGGTTATTTAATTAAGAACAAAACATTGCAGAGCTGAATGAAAGGTACTTCCAAGTTGAAATGACAATTCTTGTTCTAAAAGTTCTAAAAGTTCTTGGATTTAACCTCTCCCCCTTAGACCAGCTTTACTTAAATGGTGTAACTTAACATTCGAAAGAGTGAAAGAGTGATGTGTTCATACTAGTAATTTCATTTGTCAACCCCATTCCTATGATGAGTATTTGTTTCTGCAGCCATAATGATGAAATACATGAGTTGTAGCTGACGGGCTGACGTCCACAGCACATAACAGATAAACATGTCCAACAAACAACTATAAACCCACGTTACCATCCTGCCAGGCACTGGGAGGGAAGTGAAACTGCTGGATGCTGCCCAGGTGACACCGCTTCTTAGTTATATATGTAGTGTCCATGCCTCCATTTTACTCATTTTAATAAAAACTAAACAGGAAAACATCTCTATATTAAGGAACAACACTGCATAACAAAATAGTTGTCAGGGACTGTTGTTTCCTAAGTCTTCATCAGAGTCTGCAAGGAACTAACCTGGGACAATGGAGGTTTAGAATCACTGGGACAATGGAACTTTAGTATCAATCTTTTTCATATAAAACAGCAAGACAACATTCAGAGTTATTTTCATTTCCAGCTCCAAGAACACTTCCTATGTTCTAACAAAAATAAACAGCAGAAATTAATAAAAATATCAGCATATATATATATAGTGAGATCATCTTATGCTTCCTGAATGCACATGTGTTATGTGTTTACCTCATGGTAGAGGGACAATTAATTGGCGAAAATACACTATTTTATTTTACTTTCTGTTTGAAAAGCAAATAGATGTATGCTTGAGGGAAGATCAGTTATGTATTTCCCAAGATGCTCGTTGCTCTTTCTTTGAATGTCTGCTTACACTTGCATGTGCCTCATGCATCTGGCAGCAGACTCAGCCTTACATGAATTTGGCTTGAAACCTTCTGGTGGAACACAGATCCTTGTTTGTGGTGCTAGTTCCAAAACGATGATCGTGTTGGACAAGCTGCTCCTTGTACAAGGCATATCAACACTGCAAATGTAGTGGCTTGGAGAGGGCAGGAAAAGGTTGGGTACAGGCCAATACTGGTTGTTTATTGCTGATTCTCTGTCCTTTGGTTTATTCTGAGATGACCACATTAGATTTCAATTGCCAGCATCAGACATCCACAGCACCCACAGTCCCAGGTCCCAAGGGAGTTGCCCTGCTCTTGCTGTGCCCTGAGATGTGTAAGAATACTAAAACAAGTATATGAAACTAGGTTTGTCCTGATGTGTTAAAGGGCCATGGCCATGCCGAGCAATTCATATGTAAAGTGATTTCTGACTGTGCACATTAAGTTTTTTGGCAGAATACCTCAGTGCTCTGCAGAGACACAACTCTGACTGGGTTTCCTTCAATATTTCAAATAGGAGAAATTGGATTCAATGCATGGGACATGTCTTCCTTACAAATATTTGAAAGTATAAAATACTGTCTATGCTCTCAGGAGTAGGAAAAATATATTGTTGAATTAATATATAAGTTGTTCAGGCTTGCTAATATATTTTAATCAAGAACAGATCTGACTAAAAGCTTCCTTTTGACTTTGCAGGTAATTGAAGACTTTCACAAGACGAGAATGACCTCTTACTCTGTTTTTCCTTTGCTTTGGTTGAGAGGAAAGATTCAAATGCTTCTTTCTAACTTCCCCAATCCTTCTTAGTCATTAACCCTTCAATCTAAATGCAATTATTTTAAACATCTTGGTGGAAATCCCTCCACAATCAGAATGATTTATCAGAGCAATTGATGGGTCAATCTATAGACACACTTGAGGATGACAATAATTAAAAAGCCATTGAAAAAATGTCACTCAAAAAGAGGTTTTTCTTGTATATATTTTGAATGTCAATGTAATGCTTGCTGATAATCCTCTGACAGAGTCCAGGAAGATGAAGTGCTACTCCACAGAGAAGCACTTGATCACAAAAAAACAAGTGGAGCTTTGCTCCTAGTCTTAAAAGAGGCAGGTGTTTAGTCTCCATATGTCTAATGTCCTTGCCTCCATATGTCTATGATGGTCCTTGGATTTGTTGGGAGAACCAATACGAGAGTCAATTAGTTCCCATTATTGTGTGGCTCAATAACTTGCAAACATGACTTGCTCAAATTGAATTGTGGCTGCACACTAATTTCACACAGACAAGTGAACAATAATGCACTGGTAATGATTATCAGCTGCTTCTGAGATATGCTATACTTGTACCAGAGATCTGAAAAGACTTTGAACACCCTTGCTAATTAACCTCACATTAGAAAAGGCCTTTATAAATTCATGCAAACCTGAGCTGGCAGCTGCAATTTTAACAATGGAAAATCAGAGTAGTGCAGCTCATCTACTCTTCCTGCTTTGCAGAGGTTTAACCATTTCAGAAAAAATGAATATGTGCATGAATGCATATGTGTGTTTTGCTGCATTCTCAAGATGCAGCCCATCCAGATTACCCAAAAAGCTTTACTCCACTCTAATCTTTTTGCTTCTTTAACAGCAATTTCCTAAGTCCCAAAGGCTCAAGTTCCTTAACATTTGCTCCTTAGAATGACATTTTCTTTCTCAGGCAGTAGTGCTTATAAGGGTAGAGCAAGCACAATTTTACCAACAAAGACATGGTGAAGGATCCCTGGATTTTGTTTGCACCCCTTTGCCAATTTATCTGGTAACTGGTACTAACACAATCCTGGGTCATTTTGATGAATGCCTTTGAATTTTCTGCTTTGAGTGTATGATACTCAGAGCAAGACTTTTTAATTTTATTTGTGTTCAAATGTTTGTTATAAAACTTTTCTATTGAGCTTATTAGAGGACTACTATCTCCATATTTCTTCTACCTCTACTCATGTTCTTTAAATTAAACAAGTGCATTTACACCTATGCAAGACTAAGGAAATGGAGAGTGAACCTCCTCTGGTATTTTTTGACTGAATCAAGAACATTCTTCTAGGCATAAAGAACAAACCATGACCTGTGCATATAATCAAGCATATGCCACACATAGTGATCTAATCTTTACCTCTCTGTAGTCTCAGCAGTTGTGCCCAAAAAATAATGAAGGACATGTTTAAAATGAGATCAAACACAGCTCACTCTAAAAAATAAGACTTTTGACAGAAACTGTAAAGAGAATCAGGAATATTTATTATGGAAAGTGCAAACCTGCTATACAAAAAAAACTATAAACAAACAAACAAACAGAAAAACCAACCAAAAAAAACCCCACCAAACAACAAAAGAGAGAGAAAATAAAATAAATAAAGTGCTGTTTTAACCAACTACTGCAATGCTGTTGAGAAGAGTAGAATGTGGGAGAAGAAGACTTCCCTTGAGTTTGGAGACATTTTATTTTGGTTAACGATGAGGTCTCTCTGGAACTAAACTACTTCATCCACAGATTGAATATTCTTTGGATGTGATAGGCAGTTTTGTCCAAGTATAGGTATATTTATACTAGATTATTTGTAATTGATTATAATAATAATAGAAGTAGCATAAAGATGTAGTGAAGAATACTTAAAAAATGCTAAATAGACTATTTCACTGAAATCTATGTTGTAGGCACAGCAGTGTTGGATTCAGACTATTGCAACAATCTGGTTTTGCACACAAAAGTTTCCAACAGGCTTTCCAAAAGACAAAATTTCAAATACTTTGGCTTTGGGAAAAGGTCCCTAATGGTCCCTAATTTTTATAAATTAGAAATGAGAAATAGATGTTGAAATACCTTTGAGGATAGGGACCAGAACATTGAAGCATTTACTGCATATGACAGTATAAGCCAAAAGATGCCTAATGATAGCTATGAAAATGCAATTAGGCATTGCTTCACAGAGTGCTTAAGTCTATGCATGAGGCAATGCTGACTGACTTTATAAATACGGTTATGAGTGTTGAAACTGAGAGTTTATTTTGTAATTTTTTAGTAGAAGAACTCTAATAAAGGATGCATCATGTGCAAAAAATAATTCATTTTGGCATTTATTTTTATTTAGTTTCAGTTACTTAAAGACCTTTCTATTAAAGATTCAACATATATTTTTCTCCAGAGTTAAGTACACTAAAAATCAAATCTAAAGCAAACATTTCATAGCACTGCTTTAAATGTAAAGCTTTCTAATAAATCTTCAGTTTTACAAACACTGTAGAAGCAAAAAAACCGCAGAAAAAAAGGCACAACATTATCCACCACCAGTGCGTTTTGCCAAGGTAGGCCATGACAAGATTTTGCACTGTTCACCAGTATTTGTGTTCCCAGGAGGTAAGCAGGTCACCAATTTGGTAAGTACTTATCAGCAAATAAGCTTTCAAGTTTTTCAGTGTATTTAGAGTGCTGACTTTCAGCTTTGCTTGAATAGATTACAAAACTAATTCTAAGATGAACCCCAAGCTTTTTAATCAACTGTGACAAAAGCCTCTATGCAGTTTTGAATAGCAGTTCTGAAAGATGGAAATAAATTACCTCTTTATTTTCAATATCAGTAGTCTCATTTTCCATTTACACCATGTGATCCTTGTTAGTTGAGGGAGTTGCCATAAATTAGTTAGGGCAGCTGAAGTCTGTAGTACAGCCATGCTTCCTTTTTGCTTCAAAGCAATCATTTTAAAGCACAAATTATCACAAGAAAAGCTTTTATGTATTTTTCTCACTGTTTATTCATTTTGATTTATAAAATAATTAAAAGATTTTGAGTATCAAAACCCTACATAGCCAAAGAACTGATTTTAACACAGGATAGGTCACGCAATGTGGTTAGAACAAATAACAACCTGTTTTTCAGGGCAGAGAGTGTTTTGATAGTTTAATTTTTCCAAACAGCTTCCTTAACTAGCTTAATCAAGCTGCAGAAATAGTTCTGAAGCATCACAAATGGCATGGCAAAGCCAGAATGTAACATGAACCACTGGAAAAGACATGTATAATTTTGTAGGATTTTAAAAAAGATTTTAATCAAGAATGTTAAATTTTCACCTAAATTTTAGGGCCCTGAATTTTTGTCACCCGAAATTTCCAGTCTCAGACTCTAAACATATTAGTCTATTATTAAGCCCATAATTGCTGTAATGAGTTTTTAAGAATTGTCACATATCACATTAAACCATATTGTTCATCCTAAAACATAAGATCTAACTGAAGGCCTTCCTAGTCTTTGAATTAACCAGCTTCAGCTTTTGACAAAAACTAATCAAATAGTTCTAATAGCATACATTAAAATCCCAGTATAAGATTTTTCATGGGTGATTATAAACTAAGTGAAACTTGCTTTCTGGAACAAGAATTGACTAGCAAGAGTTGCCAGTTCAAGTACAGCATCAACAATCCAGAGCATATGCTCTTCATCCTTATATAACACACTGTGTACATACTGTGTAAACAGATATATACACACATACATACAGACACATGGGTACATGTACACACATGTATCCCAAAGAGCAAGTCTTTAAAAGTTTTATGTCAAATGTTCACTATCAAAACCAGCTGATCACTTTTGTTGTTGATTTTTGGTTTTTTGTTTGTTTGCTTGTTTGTTTTTTCTTTTTTTTTTTCTTTTTCTTTTAAACACCATTTTGGAAATGGTAGTTTCAGTTGAGTTCCAAGGAAATTACATATTTCAGCATTCACAGAGGGTGTTGAATGTAGGCTTTACAGTGCTACAGGCATTACCATGATCTTCTAAGAGCCCTCCTCTGCATCTGAGCTTAAAACACACATCTTGTTGTTGAAATCAGGGAAAACTTTTGATGCTTAGATTCTGTGATTCTGTGTGATTAGACAGTGTTGCAAACCAATCTCTTCACTATTTGCTATGACATTTAGGAGCCTCAGAAGAAAACTCCCTTCATTAATAGAACATTTTTTTCTGAGAAAGGTGTATAAAACCATTTTTTTTTTCTGCTATTAACATTATGTTATAACTTTATCAAAAGAATGTATTATATGTTGCTCTAGTGTCTCACCTTGATTTGGACTTCATAAGTTTAAATACTTAAGAAAGTTTTATGATAAGATTAGCTTCCTGGAGACCTGATCTGTCTCAAATAAGATTTCTGTTTGTGGGGAAACAAGACCCATAAGCAGAATGACAACAAATGTCATGTAAAATACTGTAGAAAGCCAGTAATTCTTGCTGGAGATTCTCTGAACTCAACTAACAGCAGTGCTGCAAATGTGTATGTGTAGATAAATAGATATATATAGGTGTACCAGCTAGTGTTTGCAGAACTGGGATGCAGATTTTTTACTTAGTTCCCAAACCCCAGGTCACAAAGTTAGTCAAATCTGTTATTCAAATCTGTTAAGACTTCTAGCATTGCAGTTCTGCATACAGTCTTGCTGGGTCTCTAAAACAAAGTTGAACAGATTCAGCATTTAGTTAAGATAGTGTTCTTACTGTTCTCAAATCACAGTAATGAGATTTTGGTTACTGATACAGGCAGTCTTGAGTGACAGAAGTGTCGTTCATGAAATTTCTGTCTCTGTCCTGATTGCCTTCTGCCTGCGTTGTTCTTATGGAAGAACAGTGATGACAACTTGGCCAAAATGAAGTAAAATTTTCTTCCCTCCATTTTGCCCTTGAGAACTGACAGAAGACGAGCTGGAATAAGAGCTATACTATCTCCCACATGAGTTTTAAAGACAGAACAGACAAGGTATGAGAGGCTCTGGATCAGCTGCTGAGGAGTGAATGAATCCTATTTTAAATGCAGCAATGCTATGCATGTTATGGGCAGGGGAAGGCACGTGCAAACTGCGATCTTCCCTAAAGAACCACAATACAAAAAAAGAAGTCGGCTCAAAAATGACAGGCAGAGGCCGAGAAAACAAGACGCAGGGAGACAGACACGAATTACCGAATGTCTGGATTGCTGTGGAACTGGGAGAATCTAGCTGATAGCTTGGGAAAAACTTGGCATTGGGTGATAACAGGGTACTAAACAGAACAGTGATACAGGAGGAGAAACTACAGACTGGCCTCACTAGCTGTAGTGTGTAACCCAGACTGCAATTTGATCTCAGCCAGGTTTTCTAGCAAGAACCCCTGTGGTGGGAGCCAAAATTGCATCACTGGAGGTTTGTGAGAGTTGGCACACACCAGAGGCAACAAGAGAGCTGAAAATGGGAATATGGACAAAGAAATATGATATCTCTCCCGTGAATAATCCAAGGACAATTTCATGCCTTTTCTGAGTAGTGGTTTTTTATTATTTAAGGCTGGCAATACTTCATCCTTTTCCCACTCACTTTGTTGAAGTAATAAACACTGGCCATCAAAAACAAAGCTTAAAAATACTCTTGGAAATATCAGAGTGTGCAAAACTTCCCATTTACTTCATCTCATAAGACTCTTTATGAACAACAAGAGGGTAGAACCAAGCCATGAAACACCTACTGTGTGTATTCCACTGCTTCACATGGGGACAAGCTCCTTTTCTCGGGATCTGGCTACCACCATGGGTCTTCCTGCCTGTAAATAGTTTTCCTCTAACTGTTCATTGTCTCTGACCTGGTTTTCTTACCTAGTTTTCTTCTGTTTAATTCTGTTATCTTCAGAAAAGTACATTTCTTCTGATACACTCTGGCATATAGGAAGAGATTCAAGCCCTTTTTCTACACAAACACAAGTGAAAGCATGCATCCTTTCTACAGCTTATCCTTAATTTCCTGTCCCTCTGTATTTGTTTATGAATTATCTATGAATTGGTGTTAAAGCTAAAAAGAAGCTAGGCTAAATTTGTATTAAATTTGTATTTGTATTAAACAACCACATTGTTGTCCTATAAACTAACAAAAAGAGGTGATTATCTGCTTGCCCATATTTTAAGGCACAGTTTTTAAGAGCTGGGGTTTCTGTCATAAGGAGAGTGAGTATTTAAATACATGGAAGAACATTTATTTCCTGTGCCCGGTTTCTTCCCACATGAGGTGATGCAATCTGCTTGGGGGCCTGGAGAGATGAGGGAAAGAGCATAAAAGGCAGGTTCTGAAGGTTGGTGTGGAAAGAAAATTGAAGGGAAAGGAATAATGGTGGGCTGGAGGCAGCCGACCAAATTGACATTTAATGGAAGGGTGCAAGGAAGCAATGCCAGCGGGAAGTGTTTTGTCCCTTGACTGGCACGAGAGGGGACTGAGCCGCGCCTTTTCTATATTAAACACAAGAGAAAATGTTTTCCTGCATCCCCTTTTCCTCAAGACGGATAAAAGATTTGACAAGCCCGCAGGTGCCGATGGGCTGTCACTCGGGTGGCTTCAGAGCTTCCACCAACCCAAGGACGAACTACAAAGGAGGGGCAAGAACACGGCAAACTCTAGCGCGTTTGTCGCTCGTTCCCTTAGACAGGGCTCCCAGCCCGGACACACACCCCCGGCTCCTCCGAACCCGGGGCAGTGCGGGCTGAGCGGGTCCCCCCCTTCCCAAAAAAATAAAGTTGGAAACTCTGCAGCTGTCAGGGGCACGGCGGCTCCGTCCCGTCCGGCCCCGCGCAGGCGGCGGGGCCGCTCGCTCGCTAATTGCTCCTCTCGCATCGACCGAGCGCGGGGCGGGGGGGCCGGAGCCGCCGCCCCGGCGCTATTTGAGGGCGGGCGGCGCCGCTCCGCACCTGGCCCGGCCCGTCCCATCCCGTCCTCCCTCGGCAGCCCCCGAGCTCCCCGGGCATGGCCGGGGCCGAAGCCGCCGCCGATGAGTTCCGCGATGTCATCCGCAGCCGCTCGGGTAGGCAGGCGCCCCTCCGTGTCCCTCCGGTCCCCTCCGGGCGGGCGGGGGTCGCTCCGGGGGCGCGGGCTGAGACGGGATGCAGCGCTCGGCACTTCGTAGGGGTTTTTGGTTTGTGTGGGTTTTTTGGTTGTTTTGTTTTTGGTTTTTTTCCCCAGTGCTTTTCAATTTTTTTTTTAATTATTATTATTATTAGCTCAACTTTTCCTTTCTCTGGGCAGCATAGAGAGGGGGTTCGCCCTCTCGCCGGACGGGTCGCGCATCTCGCCCTGACGGGCGGTGTCCCGTCTCCCAACAAATGAGTGTCGCCGTGCGAGTCCCCCCCACCCCCAGGTGTCCCCTGCCTTGGGCTGCGTTGAATTTGTGCCGCTTGTGTAGCGGGGAAGGTCGCTAGAGCTGTAAATGGGAACAGCTGTATCGCTCCCCCAGAGGATAAAGTTTCAGGTGCCTGGGCTTTTTTTTTTTTTTTTTTTTTCCCTCTTAGTACTGGAAAGAAACCAAATCCGTGGTAGTAAAGGTATTTATAGACCATTCAGCGTTTACTCATTTGCAGTGCAAGTGCATGCGGAGCTACAAATTAAGTTAACTCTTCTTGAAGCTGTATGTGCTTGCTCAGTAAACAAGCCTTAAAATAGTGGTGTTGTTAGGCTGTGAAATGACTTTTTAAAAAATGATCTGTTTTGTACTTGTAAGAAACAGCAACAAAACACTTGTCATGTACTATGGAATAATTAGGGCTGCTATGGGAATTTTAACTTTGAAAGTGCTTGGGTGGTAGTAAGTAGAACTTAAGGTTTTCTAGGATAAATTTTATGAATGTTGGTTTTAGTCCAATAGTGTAAAGACACTTTTGCAGCAGTATTTCGTGTTTTCCCACTGAAGTCTCAGTGGTGCAGTTCCTGAAGATCCTGTAGCAAAGTGCTTTTTCTGGTGTTACCATCCTACTGTGTTCTCATACTAATTGCTTCCCCTTCAGCTTGGGATTTAAAAGGATGGATATTGCCCTAATGGGAGAACAAAGTGGTGGGGTTGGGTGGCTCTTAATGTTTGGGGTTTTTTCCAAAGACCTGCTTTTGGCTCCTGTGTCATGTTTTTTAACTGTTTCTGCACCATAAGGAGAATGTGAAAGCAAAAAAGCGTCTGGTGAGCTGTCTCCACAGTCATTCCTGGTTAGGCTGGTTGTGTTGCCTCTTATAGCAGCGCATGTCCCCTGTTCTATACTTAGCTCACTTACAGTTTAGGGGGTGTAAAATGCAGAATGAGTACACCACAGAGGAAAGTCCCCCTCATTTAAAGGCTTGTCCTGTTAGTGTGTAATGATGTATTTGGGCAGTTGCTGGTTGGAGATAAAAGAGCTTGAAGGCTGAAAAAAATAATATCTTCAGGTCCATGTGACTTTCAGAAAGTGAAGTTGCAGTTAGTAACTTTACTGTTACCTGCTTGCAACTCTGAACTGGGAGTGCTTTCTTCTGACTTTTTTTCCCCCCATAGCTAGTAGCTATTTGCAATGTTCAGTTTGATTTCCCATTTTAAAAATTCATAATTGAGAACAGATGCTCTCTGAAATGCTAGACAGGAAATGTTACCTATGCATTTCCTAATTATACCTTATACTCCCTGTTTCACTTGAAAAGTCTGTTTCCAGATCAACTTCAGTGACAGTATGTTGGGTGTATTGTATCATAATAAGTGTAGGATCTGAAATGGCTCTAAATTGTTCTTCTAGTTTCCTCCTATAAAGTGGTATCGGAATTTAGATGTTAGCAGTAGACACGGAGCAAACATTTGTGCTTCTTATTTGGGCACAATTCCCTGGTGTACTATCTGTGGTGAATAAGAAATGGGATCATTTTAAGAATCACAGAATTGCCCCAGATGTTTATAAGCCTGGAGAGACAAGGAAATTCAGTTTTCATGCTAATAATCATCACAGGTATACATTTTTTTTTTACAGTATACCCCACAGTGATCTCTTCCTCTTGCTTATCTTTTGTTGTTATTATCCAACTTTGAAATGCATTGCTTAAAATCTGACTATGGATTTGGGTAGAAGTAATACACAACAAATTAACACAGCTGTTGGCACAAGTAAACTAAGAAGAACTTGGTGAGATGGTGTTCTCAAGCTTGAAGGTAAGTTCATTTTCATTTGAGATTTTTCTGTAACCTGTTACCTAGGTGCGACATTTCTGGAGCTTGCATGTCCAAACAAATGGAGCATCACTTCTTGAAGAGTTTTGGGTTGGAAGTTTTTAGAGGGCTTCTCGAGAGTGAAATGCCAGCAACGTATAGTTATAAGCACACTTTAACCATGTAGTAATGGTAAGGAGACTAAATTGTTCACAGGAGGCACTTCCTAGGCCTGCAGAAAAGATTTTGTGACCCACTAAGGAAGATCCTGGTGACTGAAAATGAAGACAGTGTAGCAAGCCCTTGGAGAATTAGGGTTTCAGGTACTGAAGGAGCTTTAAAAGAGATAATATCACACTTGTTTTTCGATGTGTTTAGATTAATTTCATGCTTCAGGAGTCTGCTGCTTTCTGGCAGCTCCTGGATACAAAGCTTGACCTTTGGTAGCTACAGGTTCTGTCTTCTCATGAAACTAGAGAAAAGGTAAGATAGAGTATGTTGATGTACTTGCCATATAAAAATACTCCACATGCACATGTTTGAGGTTGTATTCAAAAGCTCAGAGCACCAATATTTGAGTAAGGTGCATGGGCTAATGCAGATAGCATTGATTTGGGCACCCTGCTGTCAATTCTAAGTGAAATAATTGGAAAAAGTTATGAGGATTCACTTTATGTAACAACAAAATAAAACCTAAAAATTAAAGTTTGCTAGCACAATTTATGGGAAGGCAGGCTCTGTCAAATATTATTTCTGTTAACAAATTTTATTGATAATTTCTTGCAGTATATTACAACACACACACAAAATAATGCTAGCAATAACATACCTAGTAAATTGTTTAAAACACACAAAACAGTTGGATTGCAAATGTTGCCTTTGGGGAAATGTAATAGAATTGGGTTTTCCTTGTTCCATCTCTGTGGGGATAATTACTAGCTCTAATGCTAATTCATAATTTTTCACTTTCACTCATATGGAATGGCTCAAGTTGCCTGAGCTTTGAAGAGGATTCACACGTATGCAGAGCTTGGGAGTGAGGAATGCAAGTTGTGCTGCTGGAGAGGGGGAATAATTTAGTGGTCACTGCAGGGGCTCTGTTTGGCATGTCCTTGTATTGTGATGACATAGGGAAATAGGTGTAGGGAAGTTATTCTTGACTCTTGTATATGGCATGGCTTATTCTAGCATGAGAAATGCATTTGAAAGTGTCCACAAAACCTGAAATCCAAGGCCTTTTTATTAGATGTTGCAGAAGTAACTTGATTACTTTGGGTATATTCATGGTCAGAAAATCCTGGATTCTGAAGACCTTCCAGGGGAGGAAACAGTAAGAAAGGAAAAGTCAAAGTAACAAATTTAATATCTAACATGTGATACATTGAACAGAGAAGATGATTAACCTCTGGGGATAGGTCCTCCATCTCTAGAGATGTTTAGTCCAGCACTTAGTACCTCTTTGTAGAAAGAGCTTTACTCACATGTAAGTTACTGGATTCAGTATTTAAGACCCTGTCTTTAAACATCAGTCCAGTCATCTGTCTTATGGTCCCTTCTGTCCACCATGGTAGTCATTTGTAAGTATTCTCATAATAGACACTTTGTGCCTGGCTCTTCAGTTTCATGTTTGTCATCAGAAGTGGGCCTTCCCCAGACCGTATGGACCACCCTGTTTCTTGCTGTTGTGAGACTGAGGCTGAGCATACTATACTCCTTTTGCCCTGTGCAGGGGCATTGGCAATTCTTAAAATATCAATGCTAAACTAGAATCCATCTGGGTCTTGAGGTTAGTGGGCAAGATTGATCCAGAGAGCTGTTGAGATAGTATGAGTAAAGAGACAGTGTAAAACAACTACAAAAGTGAATGTTACAAGCTGCACTCACTTCCCAAACCATTAACAAACATTCTAATCTAAGTGTGGATCTTTAATGTATCATACTTGATGTCATTCTTGTTGAACACATGGAGACCATGCTTGGGGAAATGGATTTTGCACAGCCTAATAAAACTTAAATTTGTGATTTAATTTCTCTGAAGAATGTGTGGTGTCCATTTCTCAGAATATCTTTACTGTCTATACAGTGAAATAGCACCATCAAGTCTCAAATGGATGTTTGCTATGTTAAAAGAAAACATTTTTTTAAAAAACGATGTAAATAGAGCTTAAACCAGAGTGTTTTTCTGCAATAAATATAAATCTGCATTCCATAAATACTTTATCATCAATTTAATGAAGATTTTGATTTTATTATTACTGTTGCAGAGGTTAGTAACTGGAATCATGATTAGCAAAACAAAGTCCTCTAATTTCTTTGGTTCCCATGGAGCCTTTAGAAAAGGGCTTAAGATCTCATTTGTTCTTAACTTTTAGCAAAAAATTGTGAAGATCTGGAGTAAGTTGCTGTTTTAAGTTGATGTCTTTACTTATAAGAATGATTTGGTGTGGGTTAGAGTTTGAGAGTAAGGACTTGATCCTATCTGCAGTGCCTTCTGCTAAGTTGCAGGATTTGAAGTTCTGACTAGAAGACAACTGTTGTGGTCTTTATATACAGAGTAACAGTTGTTAGCACTAAGCACTGTTAACCAAGTTTACAGAATATATACTTGCTTTACTTTTGTGCTTCAATGCCATTAAAAAGTAAAGCTACAGTGTGTAGTAGTGATAAAAGCAGTTAAATGGACATTAAGTGGTTCTTTATCTTTCTTGCTTCCTCTGCCCTCTCCCAGCTTCACTGATGTGCAAACTGTAGGTAACTAAGACTGTTAGTACATACCCCAAACTGGATCATTTGAGTGGGTGCTTATTCTCTTCTCCCACAAGCATCCAGAGACCTGGCAGATTTTCCTGAGTTCTTCAGTGCAGAGGGAACAGCACAGGATGTCCTCTGACTCTTTGGCTGAAGCACGTCGTACTCACCCTCCAAAAAATGATGCCATGGGAATGTTAGCAGTATGTTTGAGAAAACAAACAAATGGACAACTGTATCTGCAAAACAAAGTCTGTATTCTGAATCTGAGGTGGTTGCTGATGAGGGGAACCTCATCTGCCAGCGTAGATCTGCTCCACTGAGCATGGTGATGCTCATGTACCAGGGGCTGGGACAGTGTTCACTGTGCCCAAATGCATATGCTGCTGCTTGTTGGAGTGTTAAAATGGCATTCACAGGGTATGCTGGGCAAGCAGGGAAGTGATATCTATACTGACTCCATCTGAGCTCTAGTGGGGTGCTGGTGTGGCATTGCTACTGGAGCAGCAAAGAGTTGGATCCCCTTCAAAAATAAAAGAAATGCCTTTGTGGCTGCTGAAGGTGAAGACTTGGCTGTGATGAATCACTATTGTTTTGTAGTGAAGGGAGACTTGCACATGGTATCTTTATTTCTAGAAGTGCAGTGTGTAGGAGAAACTGTGGATCTTGTCCAAAAAGGCTTTAGGGGCTGCATGAAGCTACTGTATCAGGGGAAAGTACAGGGTCCATGGTCATAAATATCATGCATGTGTTACAATAAATATCTTATTTACACATAAATATTTCCACATGCAAATTTCAGGATTGCATTTGGTATGCTTTCATATCACTTAAAGGAAAAAAAACCGCACTGATAAATTAGAATGAAATGAAAATCTGTTCAGGCTAATTCTTGGCCTTGCCAGTTCATCCATGGTTTTGGGGGACACTTGTAGTATGCAAAGCAGTTGTAGGACAAAAGTTGCTAGTGATGTGGTAGCAGTATTTTCTTCTTCATCCCACTTCGTGGCATAGATTAGCTGGATCTAATAAGCAGAATGAACTAGACATTTTTGGTTATGTTTTACAATTAGAGCCTTTTAAAGGGTCTATGAAAAGGTGATTTTTATATACAAAGTTTAGATATGTAAAGAATTTAATCACTGCAATAAAACTTTTCCGGACTTCAGGATGTCATCCTGTGCCTCTGTGCCTTAAATTATTGTACTCAAATCAATCTTTGATATTTTTTCCCCCCAATAAAATTAGATTACTTATGACTTATGTTCCTCCTGCTGGAAATAAGTTTCCAGCTTTTTTTTGTTATAATTTTATTTATTTTGAGGTATTTTTATTATTTTTGTTCTGCTTGACAGACTTTTTTTGTTTTTTTGTTTTTTATAAGAATGAGAACCTAATTATCTGCTATATAATCTGCTCATCTTGGTATAGCAGATGCCTTACTGTGCAGGATGAAAAGTTGGCTTTTGGGTAGCTTTATTTCTTTTTTTTTTTTTAATGTACTTTTTAATGTACTTATGCATTTGAAAAGCATGGGATCTGGTATGTTCAGAAGCACTTGTGGCTTCACTTACTACTGAACAGAACTGGAGGGCATGAAAATCACTCCTAAAGGTGTTACCAAAATGTCTCAAAACTTGAGCACTGTTAAGCAGTAGTCTGATCAAAAGTAAACATTTCATTTCAATAGTAGAAGGTCATCTAAACAGCAGTTTATTTAAGATACTAAATTTAATAGCTTGCTCTTTAAATATCTGTATTTAGTTGCCTGCCTTCTGTATACTGTTGCCTTGACAACAGTATTTTTGTATGGTGAGAAGTTGTGATATTTCAAATGTAAATCTAAAGGAACACTATAGCTGTCTTAAACTAGCTTTAGAACTGTAGCATCTGTAAACAATTGCCATTTTAGCTAGTTAAGTGCAGGTATGTCAGTTGTGTACTGCAGCTGATGCTATCCTTCGGATAAGTGCTCTCATCTTGTCATTATCTGTGTTCACACTGGACATTAAAGGTAATGGATTTACTTTCATTAAAAGGATCTCCTGCAATTTGAGCTTAAAATTGGCAGAACTCAATTTAACGCGTTTTCTTTCTCCCTTTTTAAGGTAGGAATAATTCACTGACTTGAATAAAGTGGTCACTTGTCTGTGGTTATCGGCAAGGGGGGGGGGCGCGGAGAATCATCGTGGGGTTAGGTAACTTTGAAGTATAAGTGTCTTCCTTGTGAAAGCTAAAGCATCTCCTACCGGGAGGTACTAATGTGTGTCTCTGTGGTGCCCCACCCATTGCTGAATCTCTGTAATTACTTTGAATAAAGCTCCACCTCTTATTTCTGGAGCTTTTTGGGCACTGTGCCATTTTGTGTAGCCCAACAAGTATTTTACTGAATTTCAAGGTTAGTTTTTTGCTGTCCTTATCCTATGGGATTGGTATCAAGAACACAATGTGATTGAGTTGTGCTGCAGTGTGCAATCAGATATCACAAATAGTATTATCTACATTAAGTCTTGGAAGTAGCTGCTGGACTGCTTCTAAAGTGCACTTTGGCTTGGCTATTGAAGCCATAGTTTGGATCATTTTGGAACATCAACCCACTTATTGCACAGATAATACACTGTTTAACAAATTTATTTTCTTGTTTAGAAGACTGATTGAATTTTAAAAAATAGACAGGAACTAAAGCAAGTTTATATTTTGTTTGTAGCTTGTAAAAGCTCTTTTTACCTTTTGTTCAGCCAGTGTATGTGGCCATTATCAAAGAGGAAGTTCACTCTTAACAAATTATTTAGGCTGTTTGGCCCACCTAGCAATTTTCATTTCCACCTTGTTGTATGAGGAGAAAAAAAGAAAAGACAATGTATATCAGACTTCCCCCCAATAAATAGTGTTCTACCCAAGTTTAAGATAACTGTGGAGGGGAGAAAGAGCTGTAAAGGGCGTGAAAACTTCTGAGAGAGCTGTGGTCCCAAATAAGCTTGCTGCAAAAAATGTCTAGTATTGTTTTATTCAAAAGGCCAGACATATTTTAGTGAATATTATCTGACTTGTATCTTGAAGTGGTGTATTAATAAATAGTCATTGCAATGAAACTATTTAACCGTGATTTCATGACTTTGTCATGTTAACTGTTTGCTAGATGGAGTCTACTGTTCTCATTTTCTGTAATGCTAAGGAAAGCTTTTTTTAATATGTGGAATTTATCAGACTCTTTATAAATAAATTAGTATGACATTGCAACTTTGTCATAAGATCAGTGGAAGTAGGCTAGCGTAATAAAAGTTGTGTAATAGATTTATGTTCAATAGTATTTGTTTTTGATGGCCCACATTTGCTGTGAACCATCTTCATGAACTGGCTTCAGCCTTGCAAACTGACTTTAAAGAGTGTAGCATAAATCGTTTACACCTATGACCTAAACCTATTTCTCTAGTCCCAAGTGTGCCTTACAATTTTAGGGGCATTCTCTCTTTAAGCCATCTAGCATCATGGTAATCACATATGTTCCTGAAAAATCTAGCAACAGGGAAAATAAAATCTTCTCTACAGCACTTTTGTCTCTGTTGTTTGTCGTGTGTGTGTGTGTGTCTCCCCCCCCCCCCCCCCAATAATTAAGCTAATTCAATTAGGCTTTGTGTGATCTTTCCCCTTTCATCTCAAGTGTAATGTTTTGCTGAACACTAGAGGGGAAATTACTAAGGGTTGGCAACGTGCGCTTGCAAAATATTCCTCAGCTGAATGCTGGCCGCCTCCTCAGAAGGATTTCTGGTTGTTGTGGATTTAAACAATGATAACTTCATTATCTTGAAACTGGAAAAGTCTCTCTGGTCTCTACTTTGACGGAAATGCCAGTGTACTGTGGAAAATGTGTGAATCTGCAGAGGACTTGCAGTTTGATTGGGATTCTTCTCCCATGGGTTCTTGCACCCAACAGATGGCTGAAGAAAACTTCTACTGTGTGAAGGAACTTTCTGGTCTGCTTCCCAATCCATATTGGACTTGCTAAATTCATGTTAATACAGTCATATTTCTTCCCTCCTCTTTGTGATGCTGCTGGCTGGTGATGGCAGTAATGACAGTAGTGTTGGAAGATGCTCTGTCCTCGGGGATGACTGCTGGATTCTGAGTTGTTTTTTCATAGCTGTAAAATTATCAGTAATGCAGAAAAGAGCTACAGGTTGAGGCCTGGTAACGCTGCACCAAAGTTTGTTACTTATTCAGCATTTGCATGCTGGCTTGATCAGAGCTGTGCAGCATGGATGTAATAACCTGAGGCTGCTTCTGTTGAGGTAAGTTTCTGTACATCCAGACTCTGAAAGTAGTCAAGAGAGAATTTGGTTCATTAGAGATAATTATAGGAAACAATGAGTACTAATTGGATATAATGTCCTACAGTAAAAGTTGCTAAATTCCTCTGGCCCCTTGAAGGGGGGGAAAGAAAAATATTTGTTTGAATATAACCAGAAGAGTAAAAGTGATGGTTCTTAGGCAGTTTTGTCCCTTCCTGCTGAGCTATCCCAATGACCTTGTCTAGAATTGTGGTTTTACGGGTTCCTGCCAGGCATCCTGCTAAATAGAGGAGTCCACAAATAGAGTGTAAGGTTATGATTTGCATGGCAGAGTAGAAAATTAATTCATCATGATGATTGCCATTTGGCTTATAGTTAAACAGAGGTGTAGATAATACTAATGCATTCTTCTTGCAAGACTGAGAAGTCAATTAAACCCCATGAAGCTGAGATAGGTCCCTTTTCATAAAGATTTCTTTCAAGGCTTGTGTGACTTCCTCCAGATAATAAAAGAGCAACTGAGAATGGAATACCAAAGTCAGTTTTGTTCTTTAAACTCTTAATATAAACTCCCTTAGGATACTTTGGGGAAAAATCAACTACAGTAGATTTTTTTTTTCCCTCCCTAGAAATTGGCTCTTAAAAGAAAAAAAACATCCCCTGAAAGACTCATTTAGACTTATGTAAAATATTCTGCTACAAAGTTCTTAGTGATGTGATATGTCAGGATTTCAATCTTCTGTCGTGGGAAAGAAGAGAAGGTATGGTGCATCGACACATGACTACTGCAGTCAAACAACTAATTCATATTCAAAACATAAGCACTCACCAGGAAGAGTTTAAAGCTTCTGCAAACCTAGAGTAGTTTTACAAGTTCCAGAGCTTACATTTAAGTACTGTGTCTTTGTGGCTAGGCTTTTTAAAACAATTATTTCTGCTTAATTAGTATTAACAGCCTTTCATCTCTTTTAGCTGTTCCAATTTGAATAGTATTTTCAAATTTTAAACTGCTCACTTCCTGAAATTGTTTTGCAAATTATTTGTTACATAGGTTGTAATAAAGTGGGATGTGTTTTAGGTATCAATCTGAATAAACACTGTGAAATCCCAGCTTCATTATGAAAGAGGAGTCTAATACTCCTTGTTCCGAAGTGTTACACCTTCTAGAATCCTAAACAGACATGGCAATATCAATTAAACTCAAGAGATATAGTATTTGAAGTCATGCTTTGTCTTTCATGAGTACTTCTTTTAGAGATGGCAGAGGGCAGGACTCTTCATTCTATCTGAAATCAAAAGAATGTTTTCCTTAAAGAAAAATGTTCTTTAGGTAAGAGAAGTAAAGCTCACCAAGAATTGCGATCGTGAAATAGAGAGCCCAGATTTAGCTAAATTTGGGATTACTTGCCACTACTGCCATAGAAGGGACTGATGGGCAACCTTCTACTCAGTATAGGTCTGCAGAAAATCCCTGATTCTAAGTGTTAAAAATACCCCAAACAACAATAAAATAAACAAAAAAAAAATCCCCCCAAAATCCCACCCACACAAACCAAACTCCCACAAGACAAACAAAAAAAAGCCTACTCCCAAACCAACAAAATACAACAACAAAAAAAGTTCCAGAGAGCCTCTCTCTGCTTTCCAGAGTGTGAGAGAAAAGCTAATTGAGTTTCCTGGCCTGTGATATCTTGTAGCTCTCACTTTGCCGTGCTGATTAACTGCTATTAATCTTGAGGTGAATCTGCATTGTGTTTCAAAGGCGAATGGTCTTTCTCTGACTAAATACAGCTTTACCTCCTGTTCACACCCTGAGCCTAACCTCTTGAGCGGGCTTTCATCTGATTTCAGAGGGTGCTTCAGCATCTTCACTTGTCTCTGGGGTGCATGTACCACTGCCGTGTACCCAAGAGCTTCATCATATGGAGCAGAGGGTCCTGTCAGAACTCCATGCAATTTGCTGGAGCTGATAATGTTTATAAGTGAAGTTACAAGGTAAGCACAGACTGTCCCTTTATGGGAGACCAAGGCATGTGTGGCTACCAGCAGCCTGAACTGTAGGCTGGGCTCCTGATCTGTTATGTTGCTAGACAGTGATCCGAAAATAACGTGATGGTAGCTGTTGGCACTTCTGGAAATGGAGTACCATGTGAACAATATTGTAGCATAAAAGGAAAAATAAGGGTTGTTGTAGTACTCAAGTGGATGGAAGTAGTGGGTGGTTGGGGTTTCTAGCAAGGGGGGGCCTAGAAGAGAAGGAAAAGGCTTGTGTGTTTGTTACATATGCTGTGGCTCCCTGCCAGAGCACTGTTAGCAAGGAGAGATGAAGGCTCAAAATAGACAAAAGTATTCTCTGTAAATAACATCCCAAATGTGCAGTAGATAGTGCAATTATTGGAGTGCTATATTAGTTTAAAACAAGCTTTGAAGATGTAAATGCTAAATACTACTAGAATGGGTGTATTCTATGTACCGTTACCTAGACAGGTAGAAAACTTATGAAGAGAGAGAGCACCCCATCTTAAAATCTAAATTAATTGACAGTGACTAGATGGGGAGGAATAGCCACTTCTCTCCGGTGTCTCAGGTATCTATGATGTATGTATATTCTGACTGGGGAAGAAAAAATGTTTAATTTCACTTCAGATTCCTTATTAAATATTTCCATATAATTAAATTAGAATGCTGCTTGCACTTGCAGCAGTTTGCAAAACACTTGTCAAAGGGAAACTTGGCGTATTTCTTGTTTTCAGAACTTCAAGAGCCAAATCATTTAAATCCAGCCAGATCCTGAAACTGACACTGGTGTTAAATGTTAGCGGTTTTTTTGTGTGTTTTTTTTTTTTTTTGGTGTGTGTGTGTGTGTTTTATTGTTGTTTTTTTTTTTTTTGTTGTTGTAGTAAGAGTTTACCTGTATAGGAACTGATTGCATAGGCATTTCATTTAGACAGGAGTGTGACTGGAATGGGGATATCCCTTTAGAGGGTTGTTGTGAACCAGAAATTGCATTGACTTACCTTCAGTGTAGACGCAGCTTATTTAATGAAGTGATGAGCAAAGTACATAAGCCTGAATACATTAAATGGGAACAGAAGCTGTGATTTTTCTAGATATAATTATGCATGGGATTTGATCTATTTCTTCCTCTCTGCCCTGATGGGAAGTTTATCCACTTACTGCTGGTCATACGAGCTTAAGAAAACTAAATTCAGCTGTTTCTTCAATGCATATGTTTGTTCAAAGATAGTTTATTCAAGCATAAACAAAGAGACTTCAGAGTCCATTATAAAAATCAGTAGAAAATACAAGTGTGTGAAATATATTTTTTGCATATAAAATATGCCTGATGTTTTGTAATGAATCAGCTCAAGTTTGGGTAATGAGGAGGTTTGTGTTTGCATTATTGGAATGCTGATTTTCTATCTCAATTCAAGACAGTTTACTCGTAGTGCCATAGAATTACCCACTTCTAAAATATAGCACTAGTAATGTTTATGGGTTAACTTTGAGCTGTTTCATAGCACATAGTATATCTTGCACATGGTGTTGCCTGTGATGCTTGGAGCAGAGTTCCAAACTTCAGTGTTCTATGAAATGTATATATTTTGACTGACTTCACTGAACAGCATATCTGTCTAGAGTTCTTTTTTTTCTGGAAGAATAAAATCCAATGGTCTGTGATTTAGTGCAGTCCTGTTATATTCAGGTACCTGTTTCAAAGCAATAATTGCAGTAGGCTTTTGGTTAAGAGAGCTTAATTTTCTTTTAGGATAAAATTAGCATCTTGCAGTTTTTAACATCCATAGCTTTCTTTCATAGGAATGCATCTTAATTAGAATTGCTATTTTGGTGTTTTGAAGAGTAAAGAAGTCATATACTAATAACTGAGATATCTAAATAATTTGAAGAGAAAAAAATTCTCACAAACCACAACAACATAAACCAGTACAGAATGCAGTTTATCTTCCTTTAGTCAGGGTCATGTTTACCTGTCTTCCTAGGTGCATGAATACATTTTATTTTCTAGAGCATCAGTTTCCTAGTAGGGGAACTGGACCATGCTTCTTTGCTTAACAGAGGTAATTCTGAAATACAGCTTCATAATGTCCTTGAATTATCTTGATAAATGCTTTCATAACAAATATGATAGAGCTGTAATGAAATTTGGGTTCAAAAGAAAATTTGCAATAATAAAGCAGATGGCAAGAGTACCAGTTCAGCTTTTCTTTTTCCTCCTTTGTCCAACCTTAATAAACCAAAATGCTGGTGGAGTTGAAGGAGGGAGTGCTTACACAAGATACAAGTTGCTCCCTGTCAGTACTGCATTTATTGATCAGACTGTGAAAAATTTATGTTTTTCTTCCTGATGGAGTTTGTTTCAATTTTGCCATAAAATCAGAACTACTTTGGTAGCCAAAGAAGAATTGATTTATGTGAAAAGTCCTCTATCCACTTAGAGTAGGAAACTGCATTATAACTGCTTCCTGGATTTAACTGTACTTTATTTGCAAAATACCAGTTGTGTATGCATGTAAAAAATTATGCAAAGTTGAAAGCTGTAGCCCAGGAATGTACCTTGGAGGTGTGTGTGCTTCTACACTCATTACACATTTTACAAACAGCTGTGTAACCCTGATTTGCACTATAGTGCAAAGGAGACGAAGACGTGAGAAAATATACAAAGCTTTTTAGCAGCATTTTGCCTCTGGATGCTACTGCTTTTTTATCAGCCTTTCCCTCTAGCATCCCTCTGGATGCGACTGTACTGAGAATATGCCACAGACTGAAAGTGTGATGGTAACAGCAGTCAGATCAGTGTGGGGACCTGTGGTTTGCTTCCAAGGTTGGCTCTTATCTGCTGGTGGGGATTGGGTAAGTCCTGGGGCTTGTGCTCCTTCTCCATGAAACAATAAAAATAGCACTTGGGATAGTATTTTGGAGACATCTTTGTGTGTGTGTGTTTTCGTGGCTCTTTTCTCCAGAAATACATATCAACATCAGAGATACTTTAAGAGTTCTGTTGCATTTCATAGTACAATTATTTAGCTGACTAGTAAATTGTAGAGGAGACAAGAAGTTCTGAAACATGTAAAAAGTATCATGGAAAATGTACTCCTTTTTTTTTCAGCAAGGTAAGCCATTATCCTGATGATATTTTGTGGTTTTTCTTTTCTTTTTGAAGTTCTTTTAATTAAAATTTGGCTATGTTGAATCCCTGTTGTTTTTTCCTGGAGAAAGAATCTCATCCTGATTATTCACTAGTAGAGCTAGGAAAAATAAGGATCAACTATTGTCTGTTTCTTTGCCATCTGTCCATAGATAAAGTTCTGCACTCAGGCATTTGTCTTCAACGTTTAGGGTTGGCAGTGGAAGTATCACATTTTAAAATTGCACAATTTTTGTGATTCTTTCAGGGGTAAAGTGACATATTGACTGATGACAACACAATTGGTGACATGTTGACAAATGACATGTTAAAAATACTGTAGCAAATGTGAATAGTTAGTTACCCTTTTTGTAGGAAAGGGGAACTGGGCTGGAAGGAGCAATCTTGGTTGAAGAACACAAGTGGATCTGCAGGAGCCTGTATCCTGTCTACCCAGAAGTGTACTGGACTTGCTCTTCATAAGGCAACATGTTCATGATTTAAACGATGTATGAAGGAGCAGAGTAAGGGTTTTGGAATCTGTAGCTCTCAGGAACCCAAGAATGCAAGTGCATTTTATTCAAGTGACCAAAAAAGCTGGAAAAACATGTTGAAAAATTCCACAGTACGCATGTAAGATGTGGTATTGTAGCATCATGGATTTCTGTGTAACACAGAGAATACACCAATTTATTGGATCCTCAATCTGACCCTTCAGAAAAAGAAGGGGGGAAATTGTGCAGATACTACTGCAACAGTGGATGTTAGACTAAACTGTCTCAATATTCAACAGAGGAATATGGAGCTGTAATTTGATTGTACAAAAACTTGAACATAAACCACCTTGGTTTAAAGAAGTCTTTGTAAATGAGTATTTTATTTGCAGAGCCACATCTCCTGCTGTCAAGTTTGACAGCAGATTATGATACTAATCCTACTTAAATGGTTATATAACCAATTAGTTGTAGGTGTTATGAACTCACTGTAGCCTTGGAAGAGTTTAGTATTCAAGTAATACATTGTTTGTGGAGAAGGTTGTGTGGTAAAGGATGTGGATTAGAATTTTGGTCATTTTCCTGTGTTTGTGTCTATAATTCTGAAATATGAAGTCTCCTCTGTATTGCTAAATGCTTTGTCTATTTTCTAACTATAGCTACATATAATGCAGAAATCTTGAATAAAACAAATTCTAAGCCCTAGTCCTATAATTCATATTTCAGAATGTGGACAGCTACTTGAAAAGGCACTGTGACTAATGGATATAGCTAGTTTGATGATAAAAAACTTCTGTCTAGTAGTGAGAGAAGTTTAGAATAAGTGAAAATCACATAAATAACTGCATAGCATTGAAAGTAGGATCCCCATGGCTTTGTAAGATAGTTCTTACCAGAAGAAAACTAACACACTTCTGATAATGATTTTCCAGTAGTATAAAAAATGGAGGTGTAAGTTTTGCAGAGTGAATACACTCTGTGGAAAATAGTGACCTGCTGAGCATCTTAAGTTTAGAAATAAATAATGTAGGTCAATTGTGGTTGGCCTCCTGAGGAGTAACTTGCCTTTTTGAGATCATAAAGGGCTGATGTTTCACAAATGCTGCTTCAGTAAGTGACACTATATCTTAATTGAAGCTTGTAAGTAATATGATTAGCAAAGACTTTTTAAGGCTTATGTTTACTGTTATATTACCTTGTTGAGATTTGTGTACTAAATATTAAGATGTGAGCATGCCATGAGTGAAGCTTTGGAAGCCCATTCCTTTAAAGCACAAGATCTGAGACTCTCGGACTGTGTCAGATGGCTTATGTGCTTAAAGCTTTGGAGTATGTTTTTTGGGCAATGTACTGAAGCTTTTGAACTTTTCTATATTGCAGCTTTTGAATATATTCAGACTTTGCATGAGACTTGAACAATTACTTGCCAGTTTTAATGGTCAGTGCTACAATGGGGTAGTTAACCTGATCAAACCAGCTTTTTATACACAACAAAAACCTCTTTTAGTTCAGTGGTGTTGGAATCGATGATCTTAAGCATCTTGTGTGCTTGTTTGTTCTCTGGTGGAAGCTACTAAAGGCACGTGCAAAGAACTCCAGTGAAATTCTGCTTCTGCATCCATAAGGATTGACTGGCAATGCAATAGGACTCCATGCTGGTAAGAATCACGAAATCACTCTTTTATATAATAGGTCAAATTTTTGTTCTCTTTTTTTATTATTTATTTTATTTGGAAATTCAGATTATTGTGATTTTTCTACCTTAATTTAAACCCTAGTTGCTTGTACAGTAATCTCAGATAGCCTGACTTCTGGCAGCGATGAGATGGAGCTCTTTCCTACCTATAGGCCTGTTAATGCAGTTCGGATTTTGATTGAAGATCAGCTATAGCCTAAGTTGTCTGGAGGTGGTGTAGGCATAAAGATTAATAGTATAGGGAAGGGGAATTTCCCAGTCTGGGGTCTGCTGTACAGTCTTGTGGTTTTCAGCTACATTATTGAAGTATCTGCATTCCCGTACAAGATATGTACTCTAGCACAGCAGTACAAGCAGTTCAAGTTTAATAGCTCTTGCTGGAAGAGGATAAGAAGAAAAGATATGGAAAAATCTATTCATCTTGAGAAATATTTCTTTAGTGCTTTTCCATAACAAGCTGCTTAAATATTTAATGCATTGTAAACATAAACAGATATTCTTTTACAAGGAATACCTTCATTAAATACCTATTCAAAGCAGATGCATGTATATTATAAAATGACAGGACTGGAAGGTGCTTATCTAAGACAGAGACTTCATTCTATAAAATGATTGGATAATAGATACATAATTGTTAGCTTGCTTGTTCGTTCTGAAGCACTAATAGCATTGTAGACCTCGTAAGCTTTGCAGCAGAGTATTTTAAATCTCCAAACTCAATGGGGCACATATAAGTTAGTGGACATGCACAGGGATATATATGCATTGTGACTCTCAATCTTGCATATATATGTGCACAATCGAGTCTCTCATCAGGAATGTAATTTACAACCTATTGAAATTCTCTAGGCTATAAACTTTGGTAAGCAGCTGCTTTTTAAAGGTTCACGTCCTCGGTGTCTTTCTGTAAACCTGCTTTCTCAAATACTCCTTTCCCCAAACCTCTCTGACTCACAGAAGACTGATGGGGGCATTCCTTCCGATTTACCATCTGGGCTGTAAATTCTCCTCACGAATCTCTGCTTGCTCCCCTTCTTCTTTGATGCTACCTATAATGCTCTTTCATATGTGGTAGCTTGTTGCTCTGCTCTGCTTGCCTTGAGTGATGGCACTTGCTCTCAGGCTGGCTGCTGGTGGCTGCCTTTTCACTTGCATTTCATTGCTAGATTATGTATTTCTGCTTTGAAGTGTGTGGTTATATGCAACTATGAGATTCTTCTAACCACAGTTACAGGTTCTGCCCCTCTGCTTCTGATTTTTGCATGGGCAGTACTGGATTGCAGAGGTAGATTCAAGAGGAGAGTTTAAAATACTGTTAAAGGGAATTAGTAAACTGTGAACGTTCCGAAGACTGCTTTTGTCCTAAGTCTCTGTACAAGTTCTCTTTGAATTAGTTTGCAAAAGCCCTTTTTGGTCTATGAAATCTATGAAACTGGCTTTTCCCTCTGGACGGTGATCCCACCTGCAGTATATCTTTCCCTTCAGAGGCTGGTGGTGTGTTCTAAATATTGTGAGGTGTGTTGCAATTGGTTTTTCTTTCAGAAAGTGCTTTATATCACTGTAGTTTGTTACTCCCTTTAAATCAGTTATAATCAGGAGCAAAATCTATGTGGAGCAGTAGGTTGTGATGCAGTGTACAAACAGCTGAAATTTGTGATGGCTTATCTATGGAATTCTCCCTGTGATGGCTGTTTGTACTCCCTCCCTCCCAATTGCCCATTACTGCACCTCTGGAGTCTAATCTCAGCCACAGAGAAAATGACTGAAAGAAGAATGAAATAAAATTCCCTACTGGAGTTAATGCCTTTATATCCACTAACTGTATAACTGGCCTACTTATTGACATGAAGGAAAATGTCATGAGGAAACAAATAGCAAGTATCAGCAGTCGTGCAGCACAGCAGCTCTGAGACAGATGAGACTGTAATGGGTGTTGTAAGCTCCTTGCTTGCTCTCCTCCCAACCACGCCTATTGCCTCTAATAAAACATTACTCTTCTTAGTCTTGTAATTTGGTTTTTCTCCCCTCCTAAGCTTGATTTCACACCTACCTATGACCCCTTTCCCTGCCGCCTTCTCCGCCCTGGAATGACTGTAGGTGTAGTGTTGCCTTCTGCAAAATACAAATGGAATTAATGTCAAATAGATCGTGATAACAAGAAAGAGCTTTTAAAATAGTGGATTTTTTCTTTAACTTCTGGGCTTCAGATATTTGTTTTAATACTGGAAAACATCTCAATGTTTTTCTGCTTTTTAATCCAGAGGAACTGTGAGCTTAATTTTGAATATGTTCATAACACTTTTCAATGTTTGGGTTTTATTGGAGAAATTGATAGATAATAACACCTAATGTATGATTGATTTTAATGAATTTAAGCTGAGAATCCACAGTACAGTGAATTCTAATTGGATGTTGCTAAATAAGCATTTGATTGTGACTGATTCAGCAGCACTGGCAGGGCCGCAGGTATGGTTAGACTTGTTTTGCTGTATTTGTTTTTTGTATTGTAAACAACATCAGGCATTTAAGAGCTTGAAAATTATCTACTGTATTAAAGCAAGGTAATGGAGACCTGTTGTATGCATGTGTATCATCACAGTGCTGTTCCCATTGAGATAGCTTTGCTTAATTTTATTTTGTGGGAAAGGTTTTACTGTTCACAACTAATTACTTATCAACATGAGCTGTGTGAAATAAAGACTGTGCCCTCAAGTCTGTGCTACTGACAGTGAGGATCATTGTCAAGATGGCATATCAAGGATGAATATGAAGATGTTGGTAGCATACCCTGTCCTTGCCGAATGACAGAAAATTAAATTTCTTACATATGCTTTGCATGAAGTCATTTTCATGTTTATTTTAAAAAATTGAATGCTTTTCCTCTTTAAAATAATTACTTTGTGTACTTTGGATTGAAGGGAGTATATACTTGTTAGCACTGAACATAATTACTAGACTATAATAGACAGTAGTAGGATGCAAAAGGAACCATAAAAAGCAAAAAAGATAAATTCACAGTATTTGTAAATATTTCAATATCTATTGCCAGAAAAAATATTTAAATTCAATATACAGCTCATATCTATGATGTTTTTAGCTAGATTTAGTGATAGATTGTAACTGTTTGCCATGTGGTTACTAGCATTGAGAAGGAGACAGTGAGCCTTGGCTTCAAACTGTCTGAAGGAAAGCATTGAAAGCTCTACTCAATAATTATCCATCCTTAGCCACCACACCTCAAGTGCGGGTTTTGTATCACAGCATTATTTCTCTGTTGAAACGCTAGTAATTCTCCAGCTTGGTTTATTCATGTCATCTTGCTGAGGCTGGGGGATTGAATTTTGGGTTTAACTCAGTGGCCAGTTAATGAAATTCATCAGAGAACAGCCAGTCAGGACAACAAATACCCAGCCTTGTGTTAATCTTCTTAATCTGTCTGTTCTTCAGTCCAGTGTAGAAAAGAGTAGTTTTGTCCAGTTAAGAGCAAAATATCAGCTCTGCTATCTCTCATAGAAGGTGGCCATGCCTTCCTTGCTCTCTTCAGAGCATTTACATTCATCCTGGATGTTGTCCACCTGCCTCTTTAGTGCCTGTGCCTCAGTGGTGAGAAAGGCATTGTACCCACTGTTTGGGGCTCAAGACCCTGTGCAGATCCCCTGGCAGGGAAGTGGCTCCTTGGCCCCTCTCTGGTGGCTTTCTAGCAGTCACACTAGCTCATCTTCCAGATCCTGAATAAGATCCATTTGCATCATTAAGTTCTATATTTTATGCATTTTCATTGGCTGATGTTAGTATTTATGAAGCACTTTCTATTCAGAAGTTAGGGCAACACAGAACACCTTTGGGAACTACTGCACTATTACTACTTTCCTTATAGATGAGAAGGTAAATTGACTTGCCAAAGGCCATGCAAAATCTCTAAGAGAACCAGAAATATAGCATGGCTCCATCAGTGGGTCCTTTTACCTACACAGTAATACCTCTGCCTTAGATAAAATAGCAAGAATATTGGAAATGTAAGAACTGGAATCATTAAAAAATAATGCAAATACAAACCATTTTTCTGGTGCAATTATCACAGAGGCAACCACAAGAAAGCAGTGTGCAGTGAGTTCCTTTCTACTAGTAAATTAATGTCTCAACCATGCCATCTGACTGCCTGCCAACTGAGTTTTGCTTAATGTTGAATGAGCCTGAGGCAGAAATAGTAGATCCTCTGCCACTGGTGAAGCCAACTTGGTTCTGTAACTGTATGTTTTTCATTTTGTTTCAGTGGTTTGGTCCAAAATAGTCTGCCTGTGGCACTGCACCTAGAAATTAGATGTTTATGAGAATGATCCCACCTACACAGAGTGGGAACCGATTTGCAGTGTCTCTGTTGCTAGGTTTTGACAGGTTCGTATAGAAGAAAACAACTTTGATCAGCAGAGAGAAAGCATCCCTTGGATGTATTTCTCAGTCAGGGATGAGTATCCAAACCACAGCAAAGAAATGAAAGGATAATTGGTTTGAAAGTGGAAGTTTTCATCCTGAAAACCTGTTGAGTTGTGTTTGGTCATTTACAGCTCTGAGATAGATATTATAAAGCAGGAACATATTTTACAGGGAACAGCACCTGAAACATGAACTCTTTTCTTAAAGCATCACCCCTGCTACTTCCAAAACTCTCCTCTCATATGTACTCTTACAGCAGACATGAGACGTCAGCAGTCTGAAAATAAGCCACTCTAAGAAATGCCAGATCTATAGCAATATATTATTGATGTGTCTTCCCATAAAGTACTCCATAATCATATTATGTTAGAATCATACAGCTTGACTGCAGTGTTTTATAGTGCTTAACGTGCACCACAGAGTTGCATTAGTCAACGTGAAAGTAGAAGGGCCTCCATAGGTATAGGACATATGTGGTGCTTCCCTTGTCTTTGTTGTTAAAGGAGTATTTTCCAGGATCTACACCTTGTGTTAAACTTTAAGAAGTGCTGTAGATCAAGAATCACTTGTTAGCTGTGTTGCTTTTTGTGTCTTGCTTTTCGGCTTTCCCAGTGTTCTTCCAGTTGCTGTTAGTGGCCTTTATAAAAGCTACAGCTGCAATGCTTAACAACAATTTGAGTAGACTGCAAAGCATGTAGTGTTGTGCTACTTCTCCAGAAGTATTTTCTGATTTTTCTTATCTTGCAAAGACTTCTGTTATTTTCTTATTTTTCCTTCACGACTCTTGATATGGCCTGCACTTCCAAAATAAAGCTGCAGGAATAAACATTACATGAGCAAAATGACAGTTGCCCCTGTGCATGTCTTGGACTGGGATGTTTGTAGGTGTCCCAGCTCTCAAGTATTGTGGATTGTTCTACTGAGTGTTTTGGGGTGCTCAGTCTTTCCTTCCTTGGTATGAGAACAGCAAGTTGTGCATGTTGGGCATGTGGACACACAAGAGGTGGCTCTTGCCAAATCCTGTTCACCAGCATTCTCACACAAAATTCTATATTGAAATCTTGCAGCTGATCTTTTTCAGTAGGATCCAAACAGAACTGCAGGTGATGTAGATGGTCAGAAGGCAGATCATAGTGTCAGTAAAGCCATCAGGTTGCCAATCTGCTAAGTGGAAGGCAGCTTGAAAACCCTTTATTAGGGCACAGGAAATCCAAGTCACAAGACCTATCGCCTAATACAGCAAAACGGAGATTGATAAATTGATGCTGGCACACCTCTCAGCCACCAGCTGTGTTGTAATGACTCGACCAGCTGTGATACAAGTAGGAATAATTTCTGGGTTCTTTCTTTAATTTTAGTGATTATTTATTTATGTTTTGGTAGTATTTTATTTAATAGTCTCTGGATTTGTTTTTAGCATTCCTAAAGACTCCTAAAAATTTCCAAATATCTCTTTGTACCAGCTGGATGACATTCCTGAGATGTCTTAAAGAATTTGACTACTGGTCAGTGACAGCAGGTGCCAGATCAAGCATGAAAGAAGAAAAGACTTCATAAACTGTTCCCTTTCTCTTTTAACACTGTGAAGTTCCTGTAGTTGATAAGTGTTACAGAAAATCATGACCAGGGAGGAGCTGAGGTTAGGGATTTGTTCTATTTCCATACCACAGTCTGCATTCTGCATATTATGATACCATGCTGTCCCCAGTCTGCTGATGCTATCCTGTGATTTTTGTAGCCAGACACACCAGCAAGCCCTACTGGTACCCACTCCATCTGAGTGGGAGCTGAGCTGAGGGTCACTGGTGGCTGAGGCATCTGTTCCAGATCTTAACCAGCTTCTTTCTCCAAGCTTTGTGCTATATATAGCTAAACTGTTATTAGATGGGGAATCAGTGCAGCATGAACATGATCATCACAATAACTTTCATAGCTTCTAATTCTGTGGCCCCTGTGTCCCTACTCCTGCTTACTGTCTTTTGAGGTGTCTCAAAACTTCAGAGCTGTCTAGGGAAAGTGGGGGTGATAAGTGACTGAGAAAGGGAGGTGGGCAGAGCTGGGAGAAGAATTGGCATTGCAGCTGTTGTTATGAAGGAAGGGAGAGGTGCTTCTCTCTCAGTTGCTATTTCACAGTGCCCAGTTTCTCAGCAGTAATAGCCAGGAGCAAGCCTGATTTTTTCCTGTGTTCCAGGGTGCTGGGAAGCACGGCAGAGCTAAGTAAGGGTGTGTTTGCTGATGGGAGCAAACATGTATTTGCCAGTGGTCGTAACTTGGCATGCCTGGCGTTGTGGGTGTTTTTTCTACTGTTTGGTCTTGGGTTTCTCCCAGTTAAAGAAATCAGCCAGAAAGAGGTCTTGGCGTGTGTGTAAACTTTGGTCATTCATAGGGATAAGGAATTAACTTGTGGGTTAGTTAGTACTTTATGTTTTCTCTGAGTTGATTCTGGAAAAAAAAGGATATTCTCCTCACTTTCCACTTCCTTTTGTAAACATTCTCCCCTACTCCCTGTGTTTAATCTGCATTGGCTGAATGTTAATCAAGGTTTATTCCCAGGTAAGTATTAAGAATTCATGTCTGTGCTTTGGATTTTGCATGATGTGAGGGTTTTGGATTTTTTTAACTTTTAAAGCTAGTGATTATGTGAACTTGACTATGGAAAATACAAACCCTTAAAATTCAGTGTCTCAAATTATCCTTGGCTCTACTGCCGTAGTGCTGTTCTTACTCTGTATTCCCATCAGAAGCGAAACTCAGTGAAGTCTGCTTCCAATCTGTGCTCTTTCAGAGAATGGACCTATTTTTTCAGGCAACTTTAAGTAACTCTGATTGTTCAGTCTTTGTATTGACTTGATTGTGTTCTATAGCAGTGTTGTACTTTCTGTAATACCCCTTTTTAATAGTAGAATGACCAGAACAGTTCAGAGCAACCTTTCAGAAGTCTAGAATGAGTCTGTAAGGTGTGTGAATTGAAATACCATTGGACCTGATATTTTGTTCAACTTTTTATCTTAGTAGTATGTCAAGAGATGATGAGTAGCTGGATCTGGGGAGATGTTAAAACAAGTAATCTGCTTTGAGGTTGTAGAATATGGGACAAGGATGTGTAGGGGAAAAAAAAATCACTGCCTGAGCAGGTGGGATTTAAAAGGAAAATGGCATTTGAATCAGCAAATTCCAGTGTAGATACCTGCCTGTGAATAAAAAGTTGTCTGGAGACAGGTTAGTCTGCTTATTTGACTGCTTTTCTGCCTTCTTGCTGAACTGCCACTTGAAATACCTTCTCTTCTTTAAAAAGTGGAACAAAATGTAGCTTTCTAGCTTGTTTTATCAACTTCTCATAGGTAGGTATCTTTTCTTAGTGAACTCAAGATAGGGTCATATGCGAGAATAACTCAGTTTACTTTATAATCTCAGCTGCCTAGGTAGTGTGCCAACAAAGTTGAAAGCTTAAAAATGTCTAAGAAATAAAACACTGAAGATAAAAACTGCACAAATAAACAGCATTAAATCATGGGTATGTGCTTATTTTTTCTCAAATAAAAGTGTGTCCAATTCTCTTGAAACACATAAAGACTTAAGCAAGTCTCTGATTCCTCAAGTGAGGGATAAGAGCTTCAAGAAGCAGAGTCCAAGGTACAAATGAGGATCCTACTCTGATTCCTTAGAAAACAATTTCATTAGGGGGTGCTGCATGCTTAACCTGGGGGATCTCAGATGAATTCATTGTATTTTTATAATTAGAAAAGACTAAGTGCCTGGCCTGCAGTTGACTCAACTGTAGGAGTAGAGAATGTTACTGGAAAGCCCCAAAAAAATGAATTATTAGGAAGTTTTTTACATCTGACCAGAATGCTTTTTTTCTTTTTTCTCTTTGACTCAAAGTAATATGCTTCCTTCAGTGTGTAGTTATCTGGATGTTAGGTTGTCATTGTTTTGCACTTGATTTGGGAAGGGTACTGCTGATGCACAGGAAGAAAATTAAACCTCTTCAGCAGCTACACTGTCTGTTTCTGTCCTGGTTTAGCCACAGCTGGCAACTAAGTACCACACAGCTGCTTGCACACCCCTCCCACAACCCCACCTCCCCCATCTCCTGCTGGGGTGGAGAAAACAATCAGAAAAATAATACCTGTGGGTTCAATTTCAATATTTGAAATAATAGTAATAATAAAAGGGAAAAGAGAGGAATAAAACTCTCTGAGGGGATAAGCGCTACTCAGCAACAACTAAAACATCAGTGTGTTGTCAACATTATTCTCATCCCAAATCCAGAACATAGCACTCTACCGGCTACTAGAAAGAAAATTAACTTTATCCCAGCCAAAGCCAGAGCAGTTTCTTATGCCAGACTAAAAAAGGAAAAGTAGACCCAGGATATTTATTATCTATACACAACTGTCCAAAAATTCTTGCAACTTCCATGTTATGAACATCTGACAGGTGTACAGCAGTAGACTTTTTAAGAAGTGCTGAATTGGTAACAACTGAAGGGAAATGTGTCAACTATTTGGGACAGGACTGGATGTTCACTTGTCTAATTATCTTGGACAGCAGTGTAAGCCACACATCTGAGCCTGCCTGTTAACAGACAGGCAGGATGGAGCACTGGGCAGGTAGGCAGAGCATCCAGCCAAATCTTGCAGAGGTGGGAGATCTCACAAACATTAATTTTAAATGCAAGTTGCTTTTGTCTGCAACCTTCTTTCAGTAGATGCTCTGACAAGTAGGATTCAAAGCTGCCTGAGGAGAAAGAGTGAATGTTTCAGAAGTACTTGAAATCTAATTTCAAATGTTAGTTCACAAATACTAATTAGTATTCTTTCAATCTAAAGAAACCCTATTAAGAAACAGAAACCTTTGTATGGCACACTGAAGACTGCCTTTGACTGCAAATCCAAATCCTTGAAGGACCTTGTTATCAGCACCTCTTAACTTTGAGAGAAATAAGCTCCACATTCTCACGTAGCTGAATCAGACTTTTCAGAAAATCTACAAAGATGGACAAGGAGCAGGAATCTTCAAGTAAATACTTTGCAGGAACCCAGAATTTACCTAGTGTACTCCTCAGCAATTGGTCTGAGATGTTTAGTTTACATAAGTGTTCTTCCTTTACCCGAAGAGTAGGCCATGTGTGACTCGTCAAAATATGTTGTCAATGTCTGATGCTTTTGAGAATTACCCTGGTAAACATCAACTGGCCCTGAAGAAAATAGTGTTTATATAAGGACATATTTATCACTTATAGATTTTAAAAACCAAGCAGCAACCTATTAGAGGAGAGCCAGTACATTCCTTGCCTTTGTAATCTGGTAGAGGTTTACAAAAAATAGTCATAAACTACATTTAAGGACTTGATGTAATTGGGTTTGGCTTTTTTGATTGTGTTTGACTGCTTGTTTAGAAAGTTAGAAAGATTTCATCCCAAATAAGGAATGAATGAATACAATAAAAGCAAATCCAATAACTGTATGCTCTGCTGCTCTAGGCCAATAGATCGCATCATAAAAGCTGGTTTCACCCAAGGTGAAAGTGTGGGGGGAGGATAAGTCGATGACAAATAACAAAGTAGTGATATCTCTGGAGAGTTGACAGCTATGACTGAGGGTCATTACCATGACATTATCATTATCTGGTCAGGATTAAATTAAGTCCAGAAGTAATTATATTGTCCTTTCCAGAAACAGTCCAGAAATAGTTCTGGTAAATGTCAAAAATGCAGTTTAATATCTTGATGTTTGGAGCTTGACACTCAATAAGAGATGTGTGTGTCTGTGCAATCACAATAAAAAAATGGAAAGGAATCTACTAAAAATGAGCAGTATTGGAATATTTCATAGTCCTCAATCTACACATACCAATAAAACTCAACTGGATAGATAGAAGGCATGTGATTGCAGTATCTGCTTGTATCTTCATCCTTTTGAGAGGCTAAATAACTCTTTTTATGTCTTCTGCCAAAGCTAATTTTTCCAGTCTTTCAACCTTACCTTCACATATAATTTCTTTTCAACTTGCTTCTTACTTTGAAAAATATTTGTCTTCAGAACATGTTGGGCAAGTGTACTTTTGTGGTCTACCTTTTCGGCAGTCATTTTTCAATCTCTTTTCTGTGTTTCTTCTTGTATACCCAGTATTTTTATGCTATGCCTATGTGTGCCTTGATTATTTGCTGTACTTTCCTGTTTATCTACATTGGCCTTTTTTTAGTGTTACTACCTTTATTGCTGGAATACTTGCCAGAAGCATAGTTGAATTTATCTTTGAACAATTTCGATTTCTTTTCTGTTGCTTTTCCTGCTTTGCTTTATACCTGCACGTGTTTCTTTTGGCTTTATTCTCTGCCCACAGTGTCTTGTGCTGAAATACACCATCTTTCTTTACCTCTAGTTTAGTCTCAGTTTATTTATGGATACAAACACAACTATATTACAGGTGTTGTTTAAAAGTTACCCTGTCTGTTCATCTTAGCGATGGGATTTCTGGGATTTGGACCCAAGTTATTTTCTAAGGAAGTGCCTCTTGGAGATGCTTCAGCTATTCCTGTAGTCACTGAGCTGGGTGGCAGACAAGGCAAATTTGTTCTTTTCATTATTTCTAGTCACATTTCTGCCTCTCTTCTCTCACTTTGTCCTCTTCTGTGAAATTCCTATCAACTTCAGTTCCCTTTTTTCCTAAGTCTCCAGCCGAAACTTGCATTTGTATCTCTGTGTGTGGACACGTCTTTAGTGAGGTGCAAGTAAGAGTTCTTTCATATAATGTGACTAAGAACCGTGTGTGGGCAGGATTGTATATAGTAAAAGTGAAAAAAATGGCTGTACTGTTTTTGGTTCTGGACTTGAAGGCCAGTGAAGTTGTGCTGGGGAGGACTGGTGAGAAATGAGGGAGGGCAGTGTGAAGGTACAGTGGGAACAGGTAGTACCTTGTGAACCACTCTGTGTCTTATCTCCTCAGAAGAGCACTCCCTGGTATCACTGTGGGCTGTTGCATTCCCATCTGCAGTGCTCATGTAGGATGGTGGTTGCCTGTGACTGCCAGAGCTTCTGTCCTTTAACCCTTTTATTTTATTTATTTTTTTTTTTACCCCCTATTTCCCTATGTTAGTTCCTATGGACTCCCCTTGCTGTTCTATCTGCCCAGCTCTCCCTATTCTTTTCTGTAGTTCCTTAAGGTTACTGGAAAATCAAGACAATGATTCCTTGGATAGGAAATTTTGCCTTATTCTGGGCATTGCCTGGTGAGCTTAAAGAAGGTCAGTGGCTTTTAATCATCTTATCTTCCTGATCGTTATGGTATGTTTCACTAAAAGTAGTACAGGAGAATTACAAGACTTTGTTTAAACTTCTAATTCCTTTCAAAACATGGGGGGCGAGGAAGAGAAGAGAAAAAGTAAGTACTCCTCACTTTAAAATGGTAATATTGACAAACTCCTAGGATTTTTCATCTCTAAAATTTTGCACTTTGCTAAATGTGTATGTGAAAACAACCTATGTGTTGGACTGGATCAGCATCAGCAGTCTTACTTTTCAGGCTCTGATATCCAGAGTGAAGATCTTATGTAGTTCTTTAATGGATTTCTTCAGGGGAAAAAATAGTTAATCAACTAATACTGTGAAATGACAAACTTTCTATAATTTCATGCTCTTAACAAAACAGGAGTGTCCTCTCTAACCTTGAGAGGTCTGGGGATGGAGAGAAAGTTGTGATAAAGGGAGGAAGAAAACAAAATGCAAACCCATTCTGTCACTGTGTCCCTTGTGCCTCCCTCCCATAACAAAAGCCAGTAGCAGCTGCAGGTAATACCCAATTGTTCAGTGGCTGACAAATGAGACAGCAAAGCCTGCATGCCCTGTAGCATCTCTGGAAATGTATGTGATGCTTTAGGGATCCCGTGCATGTCCTCTGGACCTAAGTGGTATTTTGGAGTCTGCCTCTTTCTGGACTATAGGACCTATGTGTTTGCAGGATTTAAGTGCTTAGATCCACCTGAGGCTGTGAGAATGGATACAGCATCACTACAAAGACCTACTCAGAGTAAGAGGAGATGCAGTACTATTCTGTAGCCTTTCGATGCTGGTTGTTTTGTTTTGCACTCAAGTATGTTCATTTTTTTTTACTGGAGTGTTGTCTTTACCTTTTGTATAGGTTGTTGGCTTGCTGGCTACTTGCATATACACTTCCTCTTTTCTCAGTCCTTGCTTCTGTTCTTCTCTGTCATGTTAATACTTGACATATTTTTACTGCAAAAGTAACCCATGAGTTATGTCTGTGTCCTCATGCATTTATCAATCTGTAAAGAACCACTCAAAAAGTCAAAAGAAACTCTCTTGGTTGTTGAACATATATTAGAGTTCTTTTGTCTTCCAGCTTGTCCCATTCAACTGTAAACAATGTTCCTTGCTAAGTATTTTTGTGAAATTCTTAGTGCAGTAGGATTGCAGACCAGAATTGTTTGATGTTCTTGTGAAACTAAAAATAATTTGACTAAACAACTCTTTTTTTTCGTTTTTGTCATTGATGACACCAGGAGTGCGTTACATTAAGCTCCTTAAAATTGTTTTGTCTTTAATCATCGTATATAAAAAAACCCCAAACCTACTTTGCAGTCAAATTATGTGTTTGTTCTAGAACAAGACATATTTTTATGCTTGAGTGTTTGCATACCCTTCAAATAGGATTGCTTGTATGCCTAATGCAAGTCTTCTCTACCCTGATGCCGTTTACTTATGTTTAATTTATAGTCTTGGTCAATTTAAAAACAGACAAAAAAACAGCAGAAAACCCTAGACAGTCTCATTAAGTTGGTGAAAGATGAGATAAAAAAGTCAGTGATCCTTTCCCACAAAATCTTGAAGATTCAAGCTCAGTCCCAGCAGAGTCTGCTTTCTTTTGGCTTTATCAGTCTCAGTCACTGTCTCTCCCAGCAGAGCCGTGTTTGCTTCAGCTCCAATGCTGCCCTAAGTCCTCAGGAATAAATCTAGCAGTGCTGCATAAAATGTGGGGAGGCTAGAAGGAACCAGTTAGGTAAGTATGGGTGTTTCCAGTGGGTTTTAAATAATGAAAAAGTTATTTTCATAATCAAAATACAAAAAATCTGTCCTTTCAAATGTTGTGCTGGAACTTAGTGTTCTTGGGTGTTGGAAGATACTGTAGAAAAAATTGCAGTAATGTTACCAAGTACAAAGTGTTATTTTTTTCATCATTATATGAATTTGAGTCTATTTACTTTCCTAATTATATTTTGCAGTCTCCATTGATTTACCACAGCAATAAACCAAACCCTAGTTAAAAGATGTGTGTGGGGGGAAATGTTTAATTACTTCTTTCAGAATAATTTCTAAACTAATTTTTTATTTTTTTTAAACAAATCTTTATCTTCCTTCAAAGTCTGTTGTACAGCATCTCTGAACCGAAGGAAGAAATATGTTAGTCTAAGACAATTTGGGTTAGGTTATGATTTGTTTGAAACCACCAAGTCATTGTAATCTTTCTGTCTTTAGAACTTTGTTGAGGTCAATTTACTTCTTTCAGTATTGAACACTGAAACATAGCTGTGACCCATGTGGTCTTTGGGCCTTGACAGGCGTTAATATTTGTAAATATGGGATTATTAAATACCCATAATAGTATATTATGAGTTGAGAAAAGTAGATGAGACTCATTTCATCATATAATGTTATATTAAAAAAAACCCAAAAAACAAAACCACAGAACAAAAAACAAATCACAACAAAAAAACCCCAGCACCCTACAAATGGAAATGTGGTCTTTACAAGAACCATTTAGGAAAATTGAGTTGTTAATCATCATCTTTATGATCTGCTGGGACAGGAATTCTTATTCTTCCCTAACAGAATGTCATGACACTGTCCTTATTTTCAACCAACGTTAATGGGAGTCGATGGTGTCTGGTACCTTCAAGAAATGCTTAAAGAGCTCACAGCAGGACACCACCTAAAAACAGTGGTGGTGCTGCTTTGTTACATGACTTCTTATAAGATTTCTTTTATGTTTCTTTCCATTTGAACATGTTGATTTTGCAATTTAGCTTTAGTGATAACTACCTGTAAATTCCCTCTCTCAAGCTCAGTTGTTTTGTCCAGCCTTAGTCGTAGTTGGTACTTCAGATTTTAAACTGTTTTCTGCACATCGCTGTTCATTTTTGGGTACATGTGCAATAACTGTGGGAAAGTGAAGAAAATCAGGACATTAAAGTTTTAGTAGAGGCCTGAATTCAACTTCCTTTTCTTTAATATGTTATTTTGAGGAAGGCTAGCTGACTTTATGAGAACAAACTTTTTTGAAGTCTCTAGTTAAAAAAATTACAAATACTAACTGAAATTTCAAATGGATTTAATTTCTTCAGCTGTTAGAGGGTTTCCTTTAGCTACTAATGTGAAGGGAGAAAAATAAGTATAAATGGAAAAAAAAATTGGTAAGAATCAATTAGCATGCACTTCCCATCTTCACCCCTGCTGCCCAATATTCATGGGATACATCATAATAGGGGATTTGTTACTAGGTACAGTCCTCAAATACTTGTCCTCACAAATCCCATAACTTCTGGATAACAGGTAATTAAGATTTTAATTTTTATTTTTGAGATAAAATGAAACCAAAAAATTGCTGGGAGGGGGAGAATAGCCCTCTTCTTCTATCAGAGGAGAGAATACAATTTGTATGGTGGCTTTTTACCTGGCAAGACTTTGACCTTTCTTATGGTGGAAATTTTTACAGGAGAGGGTGACAATGATGCCACTGTAAATCTGAGTTGGGTTTGAAAGGGTCAATTCAAATATCACAATTTCCCAAGAATTGTTTCTCATGAGTGGGTTTTTAAGTATTTTGGAAATAGGTGGGGAAGAAACTTCAACTGTGACAAGCTAGAAAGTTACATATTATTCATATTCAGGCTTAAGTGATCAAAGTGGTAAGAGGTGGCCATAATGAGAAGTGAATGCATGAGATTGTCTAAGAGTTTTTACTGGTAGTATGATTATTGGATAGAGAAGCTGGAGAGTTTCCGTCAAATGAGAACAGACCTGGGTGGTGAATACAGCTGATATACAGAGGTGTTTTTTTCTTTAGCCTAGTCTGTGTTCAAGGATGGATTCAGGCTTTATAGAGTAGTTATAATACTGCTTTTGTAGGAAATGAAGTCTCCAATATATTTCTGAGGTGGAGCTGTTGCTTTCAACATAGTAACTCTTTTTAGGAGAATATCTTTGAGCTGAATCATAAAGGTTGACAAAACTAGAACGGCACAAATTCTCAATCAAGGGCTGGAGAAAATTCCTGTCATATTTTGTTGCAGAAAAGTAATGCTAAATCAAACCTGGATTTGTGTCTCATGCAGTTAACCACTAGATATTTTACTTATGGCATTCTATGTTTTGAATCTTTTAAATTGAATTTGCTGTAATAGTTCTCTCCACTGAGAAATGCCCATGTATCTGTTAAGATTTAATTCTTTAAAAATGTTATCAGCCTATCCCAGTTGGGATTTCTACAATATCAAATTCTTCTTTTCTTTTTTTTATTTTCCCCCCTACTATTTTTAAGTTGATAGTGTGCTCCTGCCTGATTCTTCTTAAGCTTGATGCAGCTGTTGCCATCTTGAAGCCACTGGGAATTTCTGCATTATCTTTGTTTTCTTTCATTCTCTTTTATTATTGCAGTTTTCTTCATTGAATCTGATGACAAAAATATATTTGTAAACAAACTTATTTGTCTGCCCTCAAAATTAGTTTGTTCTGCATTTAAGTAATTAAATGTGACCATAAGCAACAAACGCTTCTTGCAGTCCAGTGTGCCTCTAGCTTAGCTTCTGACTCCAAGTAGCCAGTTTTCCTCCACCATGGTAATCTGGCTTTTTATGAGGCTTTGTGCTAATTAAGTGAGCAAGATGGAACTTCTTAAGAGTTTAGTTAGGTAGGGAGGAAGATGGTGGACCTGTGTATCCATGGATACTCTGTTGTAGTATCCATGTAGATATCCAGGGATTCTGCTCAGTTTAATGTTGGCACTGAAAGCCAACACATCTCATCTGCACTATCATTACTAAAGTGTTTGCAAAGACATACTCACTGCTAATTTATATGTAGTTTGAAATGGAGGAATTAAGGTTCAAAAGCTGTATTTAGTGAATAAACTGCCTTAGAAGAGGTGAGGTCTCTCTCAGTCTTGATGAGGCAATTTTATCACAATTTGAAAAGAGGTCAGCTACATTTCCATGTACACTACAGGGCACAGACATTAGTGTGTTTGAATAAGACAAGTAAGTGCTAGAAATCTGTTGGGAAGAGGACCATAAAACTCTGTAATTTGAGGTCCTAAATTTAGGGCACTCTAATTAAAACTCACTTGGTATCCAAAAATAGCAATCGTATTACAAATCTGTTTGATTATATACTACAAGTATGCCACTTTATTTCTGGTAGACCGGATTGATTTTTTTTTTTTTTTTTAAATCCAGCTAGTTTTATTGGGCTGTTGGGAAAGGAGGAAAGACATTCTCATGCCTTAAGCCCTTCTCTTTGTACCTAAACCTCCCCTTTTTGACAAAACTTTGCATTTCTTGCTATTAAATTCTGGGTATTAAAGTAAGACTTATTGTATGAACTTAAAATTTCAGACCAGCTCAGACTGGGAGAATAAATGAATGGAGGAGAATAGAAAGTAAAAGATTTCGTCAGTACTACAGTGTATATAGATTTGAAAATGAGATGTAGCTTCTGAAAGGATTAGAAAACTATCCCTGAATTCTTCATGCAAAAGTGTCCAATGCCACCTTGTATACTCAGTTTCATATCAGGCCAAATTGATTTTTCCATTAAAGCAGCTTGTTTTATTTGTCTGGAGACCGGCTTTTACTTCTATGGTCTAAGCTAGAAAAAAGAATCTATTTTCAGAGGTACCAGTAATGAAAGGTACTAGAAATGTAGCTGGTTTGATAAAGCAACATGCAGCGAGATCACTCTGTATGCAATCTGTCTCTGACAGTTGTAGAAGGGTGGGAGTTACAGGCTTAATGTTAATGAGACCTGTTTTTACAGCACAGATCTAATGAACTGAGAGCTTGTCTGCCTTGGGTTTGTTGCTCAGCGGTAACTTTGGGTGACAGGGTTGTTCTGTTGATGTACTCTTCAGTGTCCATTAGCTTAGATGGTTTTAAGAATGTTATTTTTCATATTTGTTCCTGTGGTTTGTTACCTTTCCTGTAACAAAATGTGCATTTGTATTGCTTGGTTTGTGAGGATACTTTCACCTTTTTAAATGGATAGCTTGGGTTTTATTAAAGTGAAATTAGAAGCATGAGATGAAACTGAGTAGAAGAAAACACTGATTTAAGGAATAGGCAAATTCTACAGCTGCCTGACTACAGTCTCTCTTAATGTGAACAGTGAGGCACCATCACTTGACTATGATAAGATGCTGAAAAAAAAACTTGGGAGTACCCTGTTGATTAATTTCCTTGACTGTGTCTGGTGATATTGCCTGCTTTCTCATTCCATATCTATGTCTTTTGAAATCTTCATTCTTGAATTACTTCTTTCTAAATATAGTCAGTACACTGGAAGACTCTCCCATGGAAATGTCTGAGGGAAGGTGGACCCAGAGGGACAGGGGAGGGGTTTACACCTTGTGTAGCAGAAGCAGCCTGTGCTTGTGTGATGCCGTGTTTTGTTACCTACAGTATATGGGGTTTGCTTGTGGCATATCTGAACAAAGAAGAGAATTTAATCCCAGGACACGTGTGCTTAATATCAAAAGTGTGCACAGTGAAGGGGGGAGCTGAAGTTCCTTAATGAGGGTTATGTAACAGAGGCTGCAGGATGACACAGCCTTTTAAAGAGAAGGCAACTATAGGGCTTTTTCTGTGTGCGGTTCCTAATTTTCTCAGTGTGTTAGACATGCTCAGAGTCTAATGCAATTAGCAAGGTGAGCCTGGAGAAAAACTAGTGTGATGTGAAAAAACACTTGTCTGGCCTGTTCACCTTGTGTGAATGGAATCTTGATTTCTTCTGCAATATTTTCGAAGCATATTCTTTTTCTGAAGTCTAATATGCACTGAGTTTTACAGAAAATGTTTTAATACACTTAAGTTCTTGGTAATGGACTTTACCTAGTGGTTTTCAAATATGATGTGTAAAACTTGGAAACACCTACTATTTAATTTATGCACTACAGTACCTGACACTCTTTTTGCTGCTTGTAATACACTTACTGATGCACTATTGCAAGAATATAAAAGCATGCTATAGTTTTTACGGTGACATAACTGAACCCCTGATTTTTTTCATCTCAACCTGTTTGGCCTTTAGCTTTTCTCTGATATGCAAGAGGGCTTTGGTTTTTTTAGTTGGTTGGTTGGGGTTTTTGTTTGTTTTTGTTATTTTTTTGTTTTGTTTTTTATTTGTTGGGTTTTTTTTCTGAAATTAAGGGAACTACTTCAGAGTTATCAGACATAGATTGCAAATTAATACCTTCTAATCATTCAGTTTATTGCCAGCAATTTCATTGAGTTCAATCTAATGTTTAAATGATTCAATTAATAACTTTGCCAGATGTTCTTATATAAAACAGTTTCACAGTTCTCTGTAATTATTTTGCCTGTAAAACAAGCCAATAGCCTTGTACCTGTAACATTTTGATTGCCTACAATAGACTTACAAAACCTATACCTCTGAAAGGGACTGCTCAGTTCTGCACTGTGCTATAATGTTACAATATTTAAAAATGGTAATGGCTTCTCTGGACATACAATAAAAAATTATGTCCATGTAAACTTGGTTACTGTTGCTTTTTAAGTTGAAAGTCGATTAATGTTGCTTAGCCTCCTGTTAAACATATGGTAACATAGTCATTTGTACATTTTGTGTGTATTTGGAAAACAGGCAAATCAAGTCCTGTAGGGACCATGGGCTTTTGCTAGTCAGGAATTACTCTAGTGTAGCCAGTTTTTGTGTATTTGTGAAAATAGAATGGAATCTCCAGCAGGAAAACACTTTATTGATATAATTTAGCACAAGGAGCTAGAAAACGCTGTTCTAAAATGTGATAAAGCAATAGCAAATATCTTGAAGATAAATAATGTGAACGCTCAGGTCAGTAACTATATTCTGCATGTAAAGGACAATAAATAACATAATCCACTTTGGCTGATTTTATCCAATTTAAGGCAATTCATTAAGCAAAACTATCTAAATGCTGTTCCATGGGAAGCAAATGAAAGCTTAAAGTAACTGTAGATTTCTTTGCTCAAATTCCTCTATGAGGTGAGACAATAACTTACTAAAGGATGGTGCCAAGTCTTTTTGTTCTTGTGGCATGTGTGGAGCTTACATTCCACTTCTGAGAGCCATTTTAAACATATTGTTAGCACAGTGCACTTTGCCCAAGTGAAAATGAAGGAAACTAAAACGAAAAAATTAAATATTTTTTTTCTGGACCTTTATGGTAAAAACATTAGTCATACAAGAAATGAAGTGTCTTCTAAAAGAAAAAATTAACTCTTTGGATTTCCCATAAAACAACATTTGTTTCTTCCTACTGAGCATGACAGGGCAAACAGAAAAGCAGCTTTCAGAGTGCTGCTTTTATGAAGATCTAATGGTCTAATGAATAAGTAATATGCCATCTTGTAAAGCTACTGCTTGTTCATAATGCATCCATATTATGGTAACAGATTGTAAATTAAGAAATATGTTGTTTCATGATCCGTTCTGTCTGTCTGTGGTTGTCTCATAAGGATAACTGATGCTTTTGCATACCAGGCTTCAGTCATTGGGTAAAAGAGACTGTTTGGCAGAAGCACATGTCTTTAGGAAGTTGTGCCTTAACCTTGAGCCTACTGTGACATGAGAGGAGAATTTCTTTGTAGTAAGTAATGCCAAGTTTGCCTTGAAAAAAAAAAAAATCAACATGGGTATTTAGTGCAAGTAAGGCTCTGTAGTAAAAAGTAACTAGTAAAAAACTCTGTTCTGATGTCTATAGTCAGATTATTTTTTTAGAGTATGAATTGCTAGTTTTTCTTGAAAATAAATTGGGATTAAATAAAAATGTACAAATTGTATTTATAAACAGTGGAAAGTGTTTGTCATGTGTCCTGTCAAGTCTACAATTCCTGACAAAGTCATCTTCTTCATCTCCTTCAAAATATAATCCTCAAATACATTGATAAAATGCGAATGAAGCATGTTAGCATCACTCCTTTAAACAGGGCTCAGGTTTAAGAGTGGAACATAATCCTTGCTTTGTTTTTCAAAAACGGGGCAACAGAAATATGCTATTGTTTTACCTCATGCACTTATTTATGGTGCTTTTAAAATCGTTCTTGTGTTATGATATTGTCCAATACTGAGTGGTTCACTCAAGAAATATGGTGCTGCTTCTCAACCTTAGACTTTTATCTTGTTTACCTTAAGCTTTATTTTATAATATTTGTAATTTATCCCTTTCAGTTTTCTCTCTTTGAACAGTCTATCTTGGGCAGGTGGGGTGACAGGAATCCTTAAAGAAATTATCGCTTAAAACCGTACCTGCGTCTTCTTAATTGAAGGAGCTCTCTCTGTTTTCCAAAACCAAAATGAATTACAGGTACACCCTCCTGAAAATGCTTTTGAAAATAGTAAAGTTTTATCTCATTCAAGATCTTGCATGTTAATTTTCATTATTTTAATCAGTCTTTTTCTGAAAGCGGTTGATAATAATTACATTATCCAAGGATGTTAACATACTGTATCTCATTTAGGTGGAAAAGATTATAAAGGCAAAAGCTGCTTCAGTTACTTCAGAGAATAAAAGTTTATAAGATTACTTCACTGACATTGAAGGACAAATTCCTTTTAATTTTACTTGCCTAATATAGTAACACATTATTTGTCTGACAGTCTTGCAGCTGCTTTCGAGTGTAGCCATTGCCTGTAAAATGAAGGAATTTCATACTGCTTTTATAGCAGTGAGAAATACACAGCTTGACATCATCTTTCATTATCATGACCCTTTTTCTTCAAGAGGGGAGAATTGCATTAGAAGAATGGTGGCATCCTGTTTTTTTTCTTGTCATGTCAGTTCATTATTTTTGAGTATTACATTCCTTCTGTGCCCAGAAACAAAGGAAAGCATAATACATGGAAAATCAAATGGTTCTTCTGCTTCGGACTATAGGTGATTGATACATGCTAATTAGGGGGGACAGATGTAGGTGTTCAGTAGTAACACCCAGCAGTGAAGGGTTTTATCTTCATTCAGCATGCTCTTCTTCCTATTTGAACTATTAGGCAATTTGCTTGTGTAAGCTGAGGTAGACAGTGATGATGATGATGCTCTCTGTGGTGAAATGAGACAACTGTTCCTGGGGGTTGGGGAGATGGTCAATGAAAGCAGGATTTCTGACAGTGATTCTATTAGAAAATAATATAAAATTATTTTCTCATTTTTCAATTAAAATGCATTTGGTCGTCATTTCAATTTACATTTAAATCCTTTCTGCAAGAATTGTTAGCCTGGGAAAGTTTTCACTTATCTTCACTCAGAGTGAGGAATTTGGGATGTTGCTAGACTATGGATAGATGGACGGGTGAGGGGAATGACATGGTATGTCATCCACAGGTCAAGGCAGGAATGCACCAGAATATCTCACCACTTACAACCATGCTTGCATTTAGGTACATTTTTCTTTTTTTCATTCTTCATTTTATTTAGTATTTCTTAGCCAATTCATTGAATATCAGTAGTTCGATAGAGAAAAGAAATATAAAATAGGAAAAGAGTTTTCTGGGTATACATTTAGTTTTATAATGCATTTCTTGTTGGGATTCTTTTGTTTCTAATAGCGATGACATGGCTAAAATTAAATACCAACCCAACACCCCTTTAATTCTTCCAGGTTCCCCATCTACTTGAATATGTAGTCATCACTTCTGTGTGAGAACTTGTACAAGTGCTTGCTAATCCTTCTGTCAACAAGCTGAATGGCAGAATAGTTGGTCAGGTATAGGCAAATACTTTTTGTGTTGCCCAGCTCTCATTGCTTGGATTCCTGCCTGGATGGCAGGTGAGGGAGTAGCTGAAGTACCAATTTAAATACAAAGGTCTCAAGAATAATTTTTGTAATCAGAAATCTGGGATCTTACCGATGAATTAGTATCCAGCTCTCTTGGGGGATGCTTTCCTGTTGGTAAGGAAAATTATATATAATGGATTTAATGTGTTTATGAGTCATATACTAGTCATACTCTCACCTCTTCAGACAGAGATGCATTAATGTTTAGCCTGTTAAAGTAATAAAAATTCAACTGGATGTTTAAATTGATCCAATTGTCTGCTTTTATTCACCTGTGTATCCTCATCAATTAAACATTGTTTTAAGGCATCTTGTTTTCATGCTGGTCCTAAGCCAAACCAGTCTTAAACCTTTCAAAGGCTGAAGGTGCTGAAAAAGCTTTGCACACACATTTCTTCCCTTATATCTAACAGGGATGGCTTTAGAAACCTGGTTTAGAAACCTTTGTTCAGTAAGAATACTACCTCCCTTGGGAGATAGGTAGCATATCTTTGACAGGTGAGTTACAGATTCAAAGTCCTGGGAATTCCCAAAATCACTCTGCTTACCCTAAAATTTATGGAAATAATGAAGTGTGTGTGTATAGATATTTTGATTAGTGGTGACATGAATAAAGAGGAAGTAGTCTTACTGTGTTTTCTTTATTCCTTAATTATAGAGCTGTGATAAAATATATTAAGGTAGAGAAATAGAGTAAGTTGTCAAAACAAACAAAAAAAAGGAATAAAATTACTTGCTACGTAATCTCTAATGAAATTGAAATTGCTTTTAAAAATACTTAATTAGACCATGGTCTAGAAGGTAGCTATTAAAGTTTGTGGGGGAAATTTTTTTTAAGTATAAGCTTCTTAATCCTTCAAGAGTTTAATTGCTAGTATGACTGTGTTTTGTTAATATTTTCATCTTGTCTGAAAAGGCTTGAGCAAGACCTGTGTTTTAAGCAAAAGCAGTTAGTGGTTTGAGGGGAATTACTTCCAATGCTTAAAGCTAAAGCCATTTTTATAAGATAGGCAGAGCTTGATTTATTTAGTTTAAAGGCACTCTGACTTGGTTTTTAGGGGATGAGTCAAATTAGTAGGTTTCTTCTGCTGTATTGTCCATGTGGTCTGCTATGATCCTCACAGGTATATCCAAGGATACTACAGAGCTAAGTGAAGCTGGGGAAAGAGAATGTCTTTTGTCTGCGCTCTCTGGCCTCCCTCGTAGGCTGAAGTACCTGAAAATACAGAAGAGTAAGAGACAGCAGAGTGGTTTTTGCTGTGAAACAGGTAGTCTTTGGCAGAGCTCAAGAGGGGAAAATATCTGTGCTTTTGCCCTTGAGAGTTCCAGCCAATGTATTCTGACCTGAAATTAAAGTACTGACTTGTCTGTGGTAGTTGGATAATTGGTTTCTGTACATCTCAGGATGTATTAAAAAGGCCATCTTTTCTGAATTCATTGTTTTATTTTGTGTGAATGTTTTAATTGTCCTTTTCTGCCTTTAATTTAGGGTTTAATTTTAATGAAGTCACATGAGCTTGTGCCTGAGTCACAAATGAGGGGACTGTAGAGGGTCCCTAGACCTACTAAGGAGTCTTCCCTTCCTGGAGGGAAACACCTACACTCCTTTCTGATTTGGGACTCTACCAGGGTCTTTCAGTTAGCAGTCCTTGTTACTTTTCTCCCTTTTTTCAGTGTACAGTGACTTCCAGTGTTGTGGTTTTAATGGTCCCATATGCTCTATGTACAATTAATTTGGAATCACAGCCTGGCAGAGGCAGGAAGACAGCTCTGCAGATCATCTGGTCCAACCCTTTGCTCAGAGCAGGGTCAGCCAAGGGCAGGGCAGTCAGAGCCATGTCCACTTGTGTTTTGAATGTCTCTAAATCTAATGGTAGACTACCTTTGCTGTATTTAAAGTGAATGGATTTTCTTGTGTTTCTGTTTGTACTTATTGCCTCTGTTCCTGCTGCTGGGCACCACTGAGAAGAGTCTGGCTCTGTCATCTTTACTCCCTCTGCTCTTTATTTATATACATTGATAAGATTCCCCTTGAATTTATGTGAGTCTTGTCATCTCCAGTTGGAATAGACCTAGAGAGCTTTCTTAGCCCCTCATCATGAGACAGGTGCTCCAGTCCATTAGTCATCTTTTTGGCCCTTCACTGGACTTTCTCTGATATGTTCATGTCTCTCTTGTACTGGGATGCTAGCCTTAGACACAGCACTCTGGATGTGTCTCACCAGTGTTGAGCAGAGAATTACTTCCCTCAGCCTGCTGGTGATACTTTGTCTAATTCAGACCAGAGTGCTGTTTGTCACCTTTGCTGCAAGGGCGTACTCCTGTTTCACATCCGGATGTCCATCAGGAATGCCAGTGTTTTCCCTGCTACTCAGCCTGAACTGATGCCTGAGGTTATTCCTCTCCAGATGCAGGACTTGGCATTTTCATGGGCTGAACCTCGGAAGGCTCCCATCAGCCCATTTCTTCAGCCTGTTGAGGTCCCTCTGAGTGGCAGCAGAAACATCTGATGTATCAACCACTCCTAGTTATGTCATCTGCCAAGTTGCTGTGGGAACTTCCTGCCCCTCATCCAGGTTACTAACAAAGAGATTAAACAGTACTGACTCCAGTATCAATGCCTGGGATACACTACTGATAACAGGTCTTCAGCTGAATGTTGTGCTGCTGATCACAACCCTTTGACCTGTCATTTAAATCAGTTTTTAGTCCACCTAATTTCATTTATCTGGTCTGTACCTCAGTAGTTCATCTCTAAGTGTGTTAGGAGTACTGAAAGCTGTGCTAAAATAAAGATAAATGTTTTCTGTTCCCCTCCTACCCAGTTAACCAGTCTTTTCATCACAGAAGGCTATTAGATTGCTGAAGCATGATATTCTCTCTGACTACATGCTACCTGTGTCCAGTCAGCTTCTTGTCCCTGTCTTTCAAATGTGTTTGGCAATGGATTCCAGGATTCTTGCTCCATCATTGTCCCAGGGATCAAGGCGAAGTTAACTAGCTTATAGTTGCCCAAATCTTCCTCCTTGCCATTGTGAAATTCATAAGCAGTATCTGATTTCTCTTGTAGAAACCTGCTCTGGTCACCAAGTCAAAGACTATGGATCATGACCATGCAATGACATTGTCCTATTTCCTCAGGACTTGTGAGTGACAAACCATCAAGTCCCATGAACTTACATCTTTTCATCTTGTTTAAATGGTTCTCTGACTTGATTCTCCTCTACCAAAGCAAGTCTTCCTTACCCAGGATTTCCCAGCTTGTATCAGAGACCTGTGATTGTTGACTTCCACACTTACCAGTAAAGACAGAAGTGAGGAAGGTCTTGAGCAGTGTCGTCTGTGTTGTTTGACAGTGGATCACCTGTTTCATTCAGCAGCAGACCTACATTTTCCCCAGTCTTCCTTTTGCTGCTGCTCTGTGCATAGAGCCTTTGTTGCCCTTTGCATGTCTTATCAGATTCACCACTGGCTTGGCTTTCCTGACATTGTCCCTGCATGCTCAGGCAATATCTGTATTCTCCTGGGTCATCTGAGGGTCAGTCAATGAGATTAAGGACCTTATAGATGCTTTCTGAAAGACCGTGAACTCCAAAATGTTATGTCAACTTAGAACAGTTGTGGCTATATACTCTAATAGGTGTTTGTTAATAGTGAGATCTGAGAGAGCTCAAAGAGGAACATAACAAATATTTTGCTTGATTAGGGTGGAATAAGTTGTTCTTTTTAAAAGCTGGCTTCCTTCAGGCCCCCCCCCCCCATAGCTCCCAACACTCAATGATCAATTTATTTTACTTATTATCCAGTTAAATACAAGTAGATGTTCTCATTATCTGTATTTTTCCTAATAAGCTGAGGTTTTTTACTTTGAAGTGATTTTCACAGATTAATTATGGCTTGTGTAAAAAGATTTCCTTCATCAATTTAAAATGTCTGCTTTTCAGATTCATTGATTGGCCTTGCTCTTGCATTAGGAGGCACCACAATTAGAAGTGCCTAATTTGTGTTTTCTCTCCCATATGTTATTTTGTGCACCTTTATTCTGTCTTGCATTAATCATCTCTGCTCCAAGCTGAACTTTCCCCATCTTTTCAGTCTCACACTGTTGTCAAATGCAGTAAAATCGATGGAAACAGAGTGGTTTCAGATGGTTACATTGTAAGTTTGTTGCATAAGGGTCTACCTTGTATCAAGAATAACAATTTGTGAAACACTTAGTTGAGTGTTTATTTCAGAATAACTCGAGAGATACTTTACATGAGTAGTTCCTGCAATTGTTGCAAAGAGAACAATGGTGCCTCCTATGTATCTGCAATGAAAAAAAACCACCTTAAAATGTATACTAATGTGCATTTAATTAAGTTATTTGGCATCTCATATTGCCCAGTAAATTTTAAATGTCTCTTTTCTAACTAATGTAAAAATTACTTCAATTGACTGTTTCAATAATAGGATGCAATCATGTATGTTATTGATAATTTGATTATTCACTTGCCACGATTACTCTGTATCTAAGCAACTGTGTCTGCAACAAGGTATAGGGGGGATTAAAGACAACAAAGTTCTTTCAGCCTCTCTAAGCTTACCAAAGTTTACTTGTTTTTCACTAGAAAAAAACACAAGTTGAAATGTGAGTACTTCTCCTTACAGAAAGAAATGAACATGAGCATTTTTTTTTATGTGTGCCTTAATGCTACTGTTTTCCTCTCCCAAAGTGTCTTGCATATTTTAAACCTGACATTATCAATGGAAAGTATGCTTGTCTGAGTAAGTTCATTGTGTAAGAGAAATGAAGAAGAAACAAGAAATGAGTTTTCAAAACTGCTGAAAATACAAACTCAAATAACCTCCACATTTAAATTTAACACTGTTTTCCAGTTTTCACTGAAAAGATACCCTAAAATGTTAGATGTCTTTGGTTATGGCCTTATGCATACTCACAATTGTTATACTTCTGTCTTTCAAATGAGGCAGATATCTTTAGTTATCACTTCAGACATGTTCTGGATATCATGAGCTGTCACTACCAGGGAAGTAAAGACAGACCACATTACTAGAAATACCATGTAGCAAGATTATGCTTTACTTTGAAGACGCTTTTGGTAGTATGGGATTTTTTTTTCCTCCCACCAATTTTCAACTTGAAGCAGAAATATTTGTGTAAGTGGATGTTACTCATCTTTTAACCAGTTTAAATTAAGTATGAAATACTTCATCAAGTGTTAATTACAAAAAACTCTATTTTTAGTGGCGTATATTTGGTTATATTGTCAGAAGCTTTAGTATTGTAGGAAGTGGTGCTATAAAAAGAAAATTTTGAAGCAGTATTCAGTAGTGATCTTGCTTTTCCCAAAAGCCATTTTTGAGAGTGGTTTCCCTCAGAATGCAGCCATGAAGATGTTTCTCATTATCACCTTTACCTACCTTCAGACAAAGCTTTAGGATACAATAAACTGTCTGCTTTACTTTTTATTTTTCCTCCCCCCTCACATTCAGCTCTTGTGTAAAGTTCAGGAGAAAACTGAGCTTTAAAAAAACCCCTATTCTTCTAAGTGAATTGATCTGAAGCAGGAAGCACGCTGAAGTTTTTTGATGTTTGTTTGTGAGTTTTAGGGAGTTTTGTGTTGGTTAGTTGTTTTTTTTCTGGTCTGGGTATTTGGATTTTTGGTTGGGTTTTTTTGTGTCTTGGTTGGGTTTTTTGTTGTGTTTTTGTTGGCTTTTTTTTTTTTCCCTCCCATCTCACCCTGCTCCCTAAATTGAAGATGCCGGTGGTGTATGTTCTGAAATTGATCTGGTAAATCAGGAAGTTTGTGTTTTTACTGAAGTCTTTTTGTACTTTTGTTTTCCTTATTTATGACCAAATTCCACTGCCTTGTAGGTCTAGTTTCTCTGGAACCCTTTTTTAGGAATTTTAGGGATCTTATCATCCAAAAATGAAGAAACAGGGAATTTTTTTAGAGGCTATTGCTGAAAGAAAAGAAAAACAAGAAGGTGAACTAAATACTGAGAGGAACAAGTAGATACTATGTGTCATAATGAAACTATAGCCTAAGTAGTGTCTCTGTTCTCTTGGAGAAGTGTTTGGGGAATAAAGATGCCTATGAAATTTAATTATCTTGGAAAATGATGAAGAAACTGATGTATCAGTGGGGGAGACATTTACTTTTTGGCAGAATCTGCTCTGAATATGCTACCAGTAGTAGTGGTAGTTTGTGCATATCCACACTCCACATACCAGCTCCCACTCCTCAATTTTTTATTATTTTTTTTAAAACCGTGGACCAGTACCTGCTCTGGTAAAATACCAACCACTCAAACTGGTCATCCAAATGTTGAACTTAAAATTTTTGAAGGAATAAAAGCTGAATGGTAGTAAAATCAAGCTGTAGCTTAATATTGATTTTATAGCTTAATTAAACAGGAAGGTGGATAATCTATTGTAGATGCTTTTCTTCTAAAATAAAAGGAGCAAAAGAAAAGGAGTACAATCATGAGTCCCTATTCTCCTGTCTCTAGGGTAGCTGTATGCTACTATTTGAGGCTTAATATATAATTTCAGTGGCATAATTACCATCCTTAGATTTATCATAGTTTTTTCTGACACTACAGAAAGCATGAGGGCATGAACAAGAAATGCACTTAATAACAATCATAATTCTTTTTTTATTGGATCCAAATAGCAGTTATAGGAAACAATGGCATAGATTAGCAGTATTGGTTTCCATCTATAAAATGAACAGAAACTGCAAAGAGAAAATGAAGCAAAATGCACAATTAAGGCACTCATCCAGGTATAATTTCATATAGAATGATCTGTTGGGAGATTGTAAGTGACAGAGGTTCAGGAAAAAAAACACCCAGCATTTTTAGGCAATTTGTCATGTAAGTTTATAACTTACTTATGACTTCTTGTTCTCCTCTCTCACCAACTGAAATCTAAATGAGCAGGGAAGTGACTGCAATAATTTCTTTCTGAAGGCTAATTATCAGCTTAAACTACTGATTTTGGGGCTTTTGTGTGAGATGGGTGTATCTCAGGTGCAGTTTAAGGAACATGCTCTCCATGTGAAAACCCTGGCACTCTACAGTGTTCTCACTTAAAAATTAGGTGAAATGAGCATGGGGACCGGTGTAACCTCTTTAGCAATCACTGTGCTGAGGCAATTTCTGGCACACTGAGCAGTCATGTTTCTCAGTGCAGGCTTCTTTATATTCATCTTTCATCTGTCTTGTAGATTGTAAATTCTGCGATCCAGAACCATCTTTCATCAGTGTTTTGTAAAAGACTAGCACAGTGAGTCTTGAGCCAGGACTTCAATATGAATAATAAATGCAGTTCTGATAAAGTATGCTTCTGAAAATAGGAAAAAAAAATAAAATCAAGAAAAGAAACCCAGCTGATTCAATGCAACATAATATCAATGACTTTTATGATGTTATACAGACAAGTTGAAAAGTTTGGATTTGTTCTGCATTAGCCCTGCTGAGAAACACCAGTAAGCACTAATCGTTCATTGTCTCTGATGTGCTGTTGACTGGATACAAAGTCAATGCTGTACTTGCAACTCACTGGTCAGAGGTCACCCATTGGAAGACAGATAAAATTATTAAATACCAGCAACTAGGTCTGTAATAAAATAGTGCCTCTCAACTAATAAGAGATCCAGTCTAGTGATATCTGTAGGAATACTGACATCTCTGGTGAAATAACATCACCAATTGGGGTCCATAATTGCAGTAAGATCAGTTACTCAGTAATGATAAATTTCAAAATAATTTTTTGAATTGGGGAAAAAATTGTGGAGACATAAGAAAGGCAAACACTCTCAATCTTTTCTTTAAGAGATATCAGTTCTTGTTCAGTTTTTCTGTGTTTTTAAAGAGAATGTTGTCCTCGCTCAAAGCCAGGCTGTAGGATTCAAACTGAGTTTTGTGTTCAGTTTCCTAGTCTTTTTTAAGTTATTTCCAGTAAAGACATCCCATGTGTGCACTGACAGCTCCACCCCTCTTTTGTGAACTGTAAAGGTAATGCTCATTTCCAGTGAATGCTCCTGTAAGAAAGAAGATGGAAGTTTTCAGGGGGAGAAAGGGTGGTAATATCTCTTCTAAACAAGAATCAGAAACGTGAGGTCAGTTTGCTTGTTAAAACCAACAAAACAGGGAAAGAATTCAATCCTAGGACAAGAAATTGATATGGAACTTGGTTTGGGTTTCCTGTAAAAATCATCATTCCCCTGAGAAGTGAAGAAGGGGAACCCATCCTTGCAAATACTAATGAAAGAAATCACTCTGATTTCAAGGAGCTCAGATGTTATACTGGTAGATCAAAATTCTGTATCCTCACAGTAACAGCAAAAATCTTACTTCAATTTTGAGAAATTGGAGAAAGAGTGAGTGTTTTTTGTGGGTAATATAAAAGTTCACAATCTGCTAAATTAAGAAGGAGAGAAGGATAACATGATGTTCAAAAGCACATGTAGTTTCTAGTTCTTTAGGGCCAGAGTTTCCTAAATATGGTTTCTTATATATGGATGGACAGTACAGTAAGAAAATATACTGAGAATATTCTCGATCTTTTTGGAGAAATTTTTTTATTTTTTTTAATAAATGAGGCAAAATTGTGCAATCCTGAGATTTGCTTTTTAACTTTCATTCTGCTCTGTAAGGTTAACATCAGTCTTAATCTTGTATCTCTGTAACCTGCTTAGTGCATAAATTTCTCCTTAGTCATTCAGGTTCCTTCTTCATTGCTGCTCTGCCATCTGCAACATGATCAGGACAGGTGCATAATACAGTAGATTTTCTGTCTGCAGTACTGATGAAAAAGTTGCAGGGTATTTTAGTTGATTAACTGCTATAGTTGATGAAATGAGAAATATACTTTTTCCTATATTTTTTCCTGCATTAAAATAGGGCATGCTGAAGGGTTGGATACTAGTGGTATAAGCAGCCCAATACCTGGAACAGCTTACATCTTAACCTGTTGCCCTTTGTCCAAACACTACACAAAATTGCTGTCTGTATATAGCGAAACAAGACTTTGTCAAGCTTCATCATTCTGAAGTCAGTGTCTTGATATGTTAATCTCTTGTAAGTATTGGGTAATGAGATAGCCTTTGAGAAGACCGGTGGACTAAAGTATGAAACAGATTTCATCAAAACAGATTTTCCTTTTGGATTTGGATAAGCTATAACCCCTAGTATGAATTTGTGTCTGTTGGTTCAACAGGTGGTGTATGAACAGGTGAGCTTTGCTGAAGGTGAAACACAGAAGTCTGTTTCAAACAACTGGAATCAAACCCCAAAAACCATTTCAAGGTTTATAAAACAGGTTGCATCCCTAAGCAAGCTCTGTTACTGTGAAGGCTCTTTTAATCAGACCTACTTTATAGCTGTCCTCCTGAGCATGATGCCTGCCTGTGGTAGGAAAGGCATTTTAGGTCACATGCATTGTTTTAATGCAGCAGAAATGGGAATTTATCAAAGGTCAGGTAGGATTATACTTGGGGAATAAACACTGAATGGCGATGTGCATGAGTGTGCCACTGGGGTAACAGGGGTATTTGCAGGAGTGCAAGATGGGGAAAGACGAACATGAAGGGAGGGCTGGTGTGGAGAAGAGTGAAGGACTGAGGGGGCGGAAGGGTTATTGGGAGGTATTGGGGAGAAGGGTGGAGACTATGCATACAGGCTGCTGGCTAGCAGCTCTTGTCACCTGGGGGGAGGAGGCTGTAGGGATGAGTTGGACACGAGCTGGCAGTGGGGGTTGTTTTGAGAGAAGGAGGAGAGGCAGTGAGGTTTTGGGGCTAATTCACTGGGGCTTTCCACAGTTTAGGTGAGCATCTAAATATAGGAGCCCACTCATCATGATCTCCACTTTCAGAGTAGCATTGCTGCTTATCTCAATGTTATAGTTTCAATACTTGTTGGAATTCCTTCCTAGAGGCTTAGAGGCAACGCCTTTGTCTGTGGAGGTTGGATAACAAAGGGCAAACTGCATATTCATGTGGTGGCGGTGATCACTTGCCTAGGAGCTTTTTGTTCTGCTCTCTCCCCAGGTGGGGGGGGGAGAGAGGGGGGGAGCGGCGAGGGGGGCGGCTCCTTTTTTTCCTGCGCAGGTCAGCGGAGGTGAAAAA